>JAQZBX010004524.1:0-59838 GCA_029593785.1 Cabassous unicinctus | reverse complement strand
GACACTTTATATAATCTAGTAGCAAGGTGAACACCTGGTGCCCATCTTGGTTTCTAACTACCATTATCCAGTAAAATTTGCCAAGGCTCCTTGGAGAGCTCTTTGAATCCAGGCCTGGGACAGGGAAATTACAAACTGAATGTGACAAAATAAATCTTCCCTGGATTTTTCAGTGTTATTGTGAAGTTCTCAGCTTCTTGAGTCATTGATAAATAGAAACTATAGAGATAGATACTGTTTACTTTCATTTTCCCCCAAATAGCCTACATTTGTCTTCGAGACATCTCTAGATTATAAAAGCTTCAGATACTGAGGTCATCTTCTCTCTGAAGAGATACATTTACATACTAGAATATTAAAGTAAGGATCCTTTCCATCCTGTCTCTAGGGAGTCTCTCTCAGAAAGGAAGGTCGACGGGGGTGGGGAGTATAGTTCCCCTTTATAAATGAAGGGAATTCATATTCCTTCATGCTTTGCCTAAGGAGTGAAGCCACCACTCTCTAAGATGTTTTACCATCTGGTTCTCCCTGCATCTCTTTGCAGAGTTGCTGAATATGAAGGGATTGATGCTGCAATGTTACTCTGGATTTTGATTGTGTAGTGAGTAAAATAAAGCTCTTTTTTTATGATCCTGGTGCCTCTTGTTCCTGATATATATGAGGGATGTGGGGTAACATTTAAGACCTTTCACAATGAAGCTGGAATATCTATGGTGTCAGAAAGTGAAGAAACTCTACAAAACAAAACAGAAACACAGACAAATGAATAAAACAAGTGAGGACATGTCTAAAGTACACAGGAGTCAAACTGAAAGGGCATCCAATGACCATTGCTGTAATCATTTGAGCAAAAAATAAATAAAAATAATATTGCATTTTTATTTATTTGATCAACTTAATAAGTAATCAAATTAACATCCTCAGTAATAAGACATTGATATTGTATACACCTGATATACACTGTTAAAGTCACATCATCTCTGTGGTATTCTTTCCCATATTGGAAAACTTCAGTCTAATTTTGAGGAAGCATCAGACAAAACCAAATTGAAAGAAATTCTTTGGAATATCTGATTACTATAAAGAGAAATTGATCAATATGATTTTTTTTTCTACTCAGAGAGTAGATAATAATAAGTAATTCACATCAATGGTTGATCTTGACTTGGCTTAGAAAGGTGAGGTGACACTTTCATGTTTAACCATCTGTTGAGGTCGATTATTTTATTCACTCCAAGCTTTTGAAGTTCTTTGAAATAACATAACTGCTATCTAAATTTCAAAATAGCACAGTTTACATTTAGATTCACATCTCTCCAAAGCATGAAAGTGAAATACTGTGTGTATGTATGTATCTATGTATACATATATATGTATTACATTTCAGTAGCATAGAAATTGTTTAACTCCACTGAAACCTAAAGACATTTTACTTTTATATGGCTTTATTTTACTTCAATAGATATGAAATTTTGTCTTTTTCTTGGCATGTTTGGTAACAAGGAACAGAATGTCTACACAAATTAGCATATGGAAAGAAGTATTTACACAAAGGATTTTTAAAATTGACCAATAGTCATCCAAATACACAAAATGAAGTATAATGTGAAGTCAAGTCAAGTCATAGAGTGCCTAGTGCTGGTGGTTTGCCACTCAATTTGCTTGGTTTCTTTATCTACACCTATAAAGACTTACTTTTGCTCACAATACTCTCAGTATACACATAACTCTTGTTTGACCAAGACTATGGTTTTGCAATTCTTTACTCTGTCCCCAATTTCTTGTTACTCTAGAGCTCCAGTGTCCAACAGCATCTACATTTCTTAGACTTAGTTTTTCAGAGTAAAGAGAATTTAGTCGACAGTTACTACTGCTATTTCAATTAGCAAGAAAGTTTCAAATTACGTACCAATAGGTAAGAAATGTTGAGTAGAATACAGTGTTGAGAAGGAGTCTAAGAAGAGATAAGGTTAGTCTGGGTACAGTAGGCAAGAGTGCCATGTTAATTACTGATGCAACCTACTGCCATGGTAGAATGAGAAAGAGACTTGAATGCCACATATTTGCAATCATATAAAAGCAATCAACTGATATAAGAATATCAGTTCTCAATATCAGTATTTCTCAATCTTTAGTATTCTAAGGGTACTTGTAAACTCATAAAAATTCAGATTGCTGGTATCCGTTCTCAGAGATTATTATTTAGTAGGATTGGGATAGGGTCCACTAAAGGACATTTATTTCAAGCACCCTGGTGAGCCCAATGCTAGTGGAATGATAATGACACTTTCAAAATATTGTTCTTTGTAACAAAATTTTAGTTTTCCCTCAAAGCTTGGAAACGACAAGCAACTAGAAAATTTATTGAAATAATACAATATCAGAACCAGTGAAAATGTGAGTGATTTGTCTAATACCTAACTCTTTATAAGCGTTCTCACAATAATTAATTTCATAGAAATAATTATCTAGAGTCTGTGCTACCCCAGGAATGGGGGACTTACCATGCCATAGGTACTTTTGACACTTTTATGAGTCAAGCCAATTTATCTATAGATTGTACTAACTAGACCTAGTTCTGTGCTTTGGGATAAGCCCCCAAAATTCTAGCCCCTTTTTCCAAAGAAATCTTCCCAATTTCTCTTTTTAAAGTAAGCCCTTTTCTTCAATAGGTACCCCCTTAAATAGGTACACCTTAAATAAGTTATAGTCCCTTCTCCATCTGAGCTTTCTAGCAGTTTGCTTATAACACTCATAGTGATCTTTGCCCAGGTTCAGAGTTCTCCATGTGCTCTGATGCATGAGCACTGCAATTTGACCCACTCTCATCATCCTATCACTTTATTTCCATTAATGTAGTACAGCAAAGTGCTGGAGAGCTTTCAGTATAATATAGTGGTTAAATACATGAGATTTGGCCTGAGATCGAAATGGATCTGAATTCTGGCTCTGTTACTTGGATGTCTCAAATTAGCCAAGATTTTTATATATGTATTGAAAGTGAAGAATTTTTCAGAAGTTTTAAATTCATTTTTCTTTTAGAGCAGATATTGAAAAAATTAAAGCAACTATATTAATATGACTTTGAATGAAACTTTCAGTTTTGTATTTATACAACTTCCAGTCGAAGAAAATTAAAAGAAAAAATTAAAAATATAATTGTAACTGCTTGCTAAATTACTGAATCTACAGGGAATCAGATTCTATGACCAGATCTTTATAATTTAATTACAGACTACTCACAATTAGCATGCAGACCTGGTCTTTTCCAGAGCCAATATTTCCTCTGCCAAAATGTCCTGTTTGATTGGCTCATATGAACAAGCTGGCAGACCTGACCACTTATTGCTGTGGCCCAGCCTTCACACCTTCTGGCATTCAGAGGCTTGAGCCCCATGCCAATTGACCTGATCTCCTTTTCCCTCTCCCACAAATTTTTAAAAAGTCATTTACTAAGAACCATCTAATTATTGTCCTTAATCCCTATGGCTTTAATCCCTGTCATTTGTCTATCTATCTTATCTCCATTCTCAAATTCTTCCTTAACAACCAATGGCTGATTTTATTGGGAGTGGAATAACAGATCTATGTTTTCTTGCTTCTTTTTCAAATAGGAATGGCCTTGTGATTAAGTCCTATCAAGGAGACTTAACAGTAGATTTTGTCAAAGCAAGTGAGAAATCTCCTTCTAAATAAGGGATGTATCAATTGCCATGTGCCATTTTTCCTATCCCCCTTTTTGCTGTCTGAAAAACAAAAAGGGATGGTGAGAGTCCCAGTGACCATATTGTAACCATGAAGACAACTTGAAGATGGAAGCCTAAGAGTGCCAGAGCACATGCATGGAAGAAAGTGGGAAATTGAGAACATCACAGAGCAAGTACATTAGGCCTGGACTGCCCAACTGTACATTTTATTATTTGAGGGAAATATGAAACTATATCTTTTTGTAAGCATTATTTTCTGGTCTCTGTACTCAAAGGCTAATGCTGAGAATGGTGACTCATAAAAATGGTTCTAAGAATGTTTTCATAGAATCCTATAATTTTTCCCAAGGAACTCTTTCTGGTATGCAAATTTCTTTATTTCCTTCAACTACAGAATGGTCATCAGGGCAGAAGTGGTTGCCAGTTATCCGAGTTGCCAAAAGAATCCCAGGATTTTAATTCCTAAGCAAAATATTCCGTATATGCTTGTGAAAAGTATAGTGAGTAAGCAAGAGTGAAGAACATTTCAAAGAACCCAACAAAAAAGCATGCATGGTAAACTAATTTCTATAAAATTTCCTTTTTATCAATGGATATTCACATCCCTTAAAATTTGTTGGGAAAAAGAAGATATCAGTTTTGAGGTATTATTGGGAATTTGAGATAATTATTTATGTTTGGGAGTTGCCCTTGTCATTGGAGAAAATTGAGCATTCCTAGATCCCACCTACTAACACAGCCCCTGCTCCTCTTCATGTTGAGTCAAAAGGTGCCTCCTGGGGGAGATACTACTCCACTGTTACTTGTCCACTCACCAGTCCACCCTCCCAAACACCTATCCCCATTGAAAATCCACTGGATCAGATGAAATCTGAGACAATTCTGACGTGTGGACATATTTTATTCATTAGCTATTGTTATGGATTGAATTGTGTCCCTCCAGAAGACCTAATCATGTCCTAATCCCCAATCCTGTGACTATGAATATATTTGTAAATGGGATCTTTAAGATGTTAAAATGCCCTGGTGTTCTTACAAGCAAAGGAAATTTGGGCAGAATCAGAAAGAGACAGACAGACAGAGATATGAACAAGTGATGGAGGCAGAGATTTAACTATGCCACAAGCCAAGGGACATCATGAATTACCAGCTACCCAGCAGAAACCAGGGTAGCGTCTCCCCTTTAACAGGAAGCATGGTCCTGCCAACAACTTGATTTCAGATCTGTCGCCTACAGAAGTGTAATATAATACATTTCTGTTGTCTAAGCCAACTAATCTGTGGTACTTTATTACAACAGCCGTGGGAAAGAAAGACACCTCTTAATTTCACCATTATACACTTGCATCTTTATTTATCAGTATTGTTTTAAAATATTGAGGTCAGTTCGCTTGCTTTTCTTTAATAATGAAACTCTGCCCATCCAGCTCTCTACCTCTCCTTGTTTTTCAGGATATATGTTGAAAGCTGGCAGTCAGCATAAATTTTAAGAATTACATATAATTGAGATATTTGGATATCATCAATTGCAACCACAAGAAATTTTAGTCTAGATCCACCACTAATGTGTGTAAAACTTCTTAAGTTTTATTCTCATCATTGAAGTGTGATTAACAGTATCTTCAATTCCTACCATATGGAATAATGTATGTGTAATCATTTTACATAAAGCGTGAGAAAGGTGTTATTCACATGAACTGTGGAAAACCTGAACTGTTTAGATATTAATGCATTCATGAATATGTTTCTTGAGGCACAAAGAATCAAGTCATTAGACCCATCCATGTCAGTTTAGTTACATCAAGACATACAGTGAAGAGAGAAAACTATGAATACGGCATACTCCTTATCTAGATTTATATTTAATGTGGCTGTGCAAGAATTACAAATATTTTTTAACCATTCCTCATTAGTCTTGAACTCCTTGTCTTAGTATGCCAGTGCTGCTTTAACAACATATACCATAGACATGTTTGCTTAAAGAACAGGGATTTATTGTATAACAATTTTAAACTCTAGATGTCCAAACTCAAGGTGTTGGCCAACAAACTCATGCTTTCTCTGAAGTCTTTAGTGTTCTGGAAGTAGCTGGCCAGTGATCCATAATTCAATTTCTGTCTCTGTCATATGGCAGCGATCTTTCTCGTTCTATAGTCTCCTCACTTTTACTACTGTATCCGAATTTTCTTTGAATAAAGGATTCTAGTCATATTGAATTAAGGCTCATCCTGATTCATTTTGGCCTCATCTTTTTAGTATCTTTGAAGATCCTATTTACAAATGAATTCACCACAGAATCAGGGGTTAGGACTTGAACATGTTGTTGTGAGAGCTGTGATTCAATCTATAACACTCCTTGATATTGATAGTGCTATATTTCACATGGCATATAATTTCCTAATAAGAAAATGAAATGTATTTATATAACAATTATATAAATTATTTTCACCAATACACACTTAAATCTTTATTTATTCCTGTGTAATGGTGAAATTAATTTATATAAGCATGATATATTAAGATGAGGCCAAACTGGATCACTGTATTTTTTGTATTGCTGAATAATTTTCAAATATATGGATGCACTACAGTTTGTTTATACATTCACCTGTTGAAGGACAACCTGATTGTTTCCAGGTTAGGGGAAATTATGAATAAAGCTGTGATAAGTTATATCCATGTGCAGGTTTTTTATGAACATACATTTTCAATTCAATTGAGCAAATACCTAGGAGTATTATTGCTGTGTTGTGTAGTAAGATTATGTTTAACTTTGGAAAAACTGTCAAGCTCTCTTCCAAAGTGGTTGTACCATTTTTATTTCTCACCAGGATTGAATGAGCATACCTACTTTTCTGATCCTTGTCAGTATTTGATTTTGTCAGTGTTTTGGATTTTAACCATTCTGAGTGGTGTGTAATGTTATCTCATTATTGTTTCAATTTTCAAATCCTTAATATTATATAATATTGAGCATATTTTATGCATTTATTTGCCATATGCATATTTTCTTTGAAGAAGCATCTGTTTAGTTTATTTGCTTATTTTTAATGGGTTTGCGGTCCTCTAATTGCTGAGTTTGAGGACTTTTTGTATATTTTCGATAGAAATAATTTATCCGATATGTGTTTTGCAAATACTTTCTCCAAGCCTGTTGCTTGTTTCTTCAGTTGCTTAAGTGTCTTTCACAGAGCAGATGCTCTTAATTTAATAAAGTCCAACTTATCAATTTTTATTTCATGGATAATGCTCTTGGTATTGTACTTAAAAGTCAATGATAAATACAAGGTCAACAAATGTTCCCCTATGTTATCTTCCACAAATTTTGTAGTTTTGTGTTTTACAGTTAAATCTAAAATTCATTTTGAGTTATTTTTTTTGAAAGGTGTAAAAATTTTAAACATATTCATATGTTCTATATGTATGTTCATTTGTTCCAGCACAATTTGCTGAAGAGACTCTCCTTCCTCCTTTGAATTGCCTTTGCTCCTTTGTCAAAGATCAGTTGACAATATTTGTTGTGTCTATTTCTAGTCTCTCTATTCTGGTCCATTGATCTACTTAGCCTTTTTTTTTTTTCTTTGGCCAATGCTACATTGATCACTATAGCTTTAAAGTAGGCTTTGAAGTCATGTAGCTTCAGTTCTCTGACTTTGTTCTTCATCAGTATTATTTTGGTTTAAATTGTGCTTCTTTCTCTAGTTTCCTAGAGTGGAAAGTTAGATTATTGATTTTAGATTTTTATTATTTTCTAATAGATGCATCAAAGATAGCAATTTTCCTCTAACTATTGATTTTGCCGAAACCCATGCATTTTAATAAAGTGTGCTTTTATATTCATTTCATTCAAATGTTATTTTAAATTTATCTTAAAACTTGTTCTTTGACCCATGTGTTATGTAGAGGTGTGTTGCTTAATCTCAAAATATTTTGGGGCTTTCCAGGTAACTTTCTTTTTTTGATTCCTAGTCCAATCCATTGTGGTCTGAGAATATACTTGGTATGATTTATATTCTTTTATATTTATTCAGGTGCAGCCTTTGGTCGAGAATGTGATCTATCTTGGTGAATGTTCCATGGGACCTTAAGGGGAGTGTGAATTCTGCTGTTGTTGGATGAAGCTTTTTATGGAATTGATTCAGATGATCAATTAATCAGTTGAACTATATAGTTACTGAATGTTTGCATGCTGGCTATTTTAATTACTGACAGAGGGTTTTGAAGTCTCTAACTATATTAGTGAATGTGTCTATTTCTCCTTGCGGTTTCACCTCATGTATTTGACACTCTTCTATTAGGAGAATACATATGAAAGATTATGATTTCTTAGAAAATTGATCCCCTTGCCAAGTTATCATTATGTAATGGCACTCTTTTTCCCTGACAAATTTCCTTGCTCTCAAGTCTACTTTGTCTGATATTAATATAGCTACCCTAGTGTCCCTTTGATTAGAGCTAGCATGGCATATCTTTTTCCTTTCCATTACTCTTAATTATCTGTGTCTTTATATTTAAAGTGAGTTTCTTGGGGGGGGTTTCTTGAGAAAGACAGCAGAGTAGAGAGCTCCAGGACTCAGACCTTCCACCAAAACAACAAACAACTCTTGAAAATGGAGGAACTGTTTGAAACAACTATTTTGGAATAATTTTTCTAGAGGCTGGAACAACACTGTACAGCATCCAGCGAAGATTTGGAAGAAGAGGCTGATAAATCAACATAAAGATTTGTAAATTGTTTTCTCCACATCGCAGCTATTGGCCTCCATTCCCCACTCCTGCAGCAGGGTGCCACAGGGTCTAGTCCCTGGATAGCTGCTGATGCAAGAAAGGAACATAAAAATGCTCTTCCCAAAGAACAGCTATGTGCACAGTGGATCACTGAATTCAAATTGCTGGGTCCAGGCTCTGTGGTCAGCTATTGTTACAACCTGCCCCAAAAAGGGGAAGAAGCAATTTAGATTTAAAGAAACAGGGCTTCCTTAAGGCTGTAAGGGGAAGTCAGCTGAAGTGCTGCATTTCCTGGGCAGGCCAGGAAAGCTTAGCTTTGGGGAACCACTAGAGAAGATTTTGGTGCCCTTCCTGACCTTCACCACAGGAAGTTTGGAGTTGTTCTGTACCTCCTTTTTGGGGACTTTGGCCCTGTTTTGGCTGGGAAGACAAAATTGGGAAAGTCCTCTCTGGAGTGACCCACTTTCCAGAATTTTCCCTCCAGAAAAAAGCAACAGGAGACAATGAAAATAATGTAAAAATTTATAGAGCTAGATAGTCTTGTACAAAGGCCTACTGGCTTCAGATACCAGGAAAAGGAGGTTTGTTCCCTGAGAAGCAGGGGACAACTAAATTCCTGTAAATGGAAACTCCAAAAAAACAATAAAAAACTTAGGGCAAGACAGAGACCCATCAAAACAAGGAAAACCCTGCACACTTCATTAACCTTGAGTAGAACTTCGTGATAGGAGGTCTGAAGTTCAAAAAAAATCTGTCTTATCACCAGCTGTTTACAAAGCCAGGAAACAGACACCCCAGGGGAGAAACTCAGGAATTAACATTTTAAAATTGTAGAAAGGACATTGTACAACAAAAGAGTAAAAGACAAACAAAGAAACAGGAAATGATGGCCCATCCAGGGGAAGAGGATTAAAATCCAGAAAACACCAATGAAAAAGATGAGCAAATGGATATACTGAACAAAGCCTTTAAAAAAGTGATCTTTGAAAAAATGCTTAAGGAAAGGAAGAAAAATACAGAGAAAGAACTACAAGTATCAGAGAAATAGTGAATGAACAATATGAAAGTCTAAGTAAAACTAAATTTTAACAAGGAACCAAACAAAAGTACTGGAATTGAAGACCACAATAATTGAAACGAAAAATGCCCAGGAGGATTTCAAGAGCAGAATGGAGCTCACAGAAGAAAGAAACAATGATTTTGAAGACAAGACACTTGAAATACATCAGGCTGATATGCATAAAGATAAATATTAAACATGAAAATAGTCTAATTCAGCAATGGGACACCATCAAGCATGCCAATATACAAATTATGGGAGTCCCAGAAGGAGAAGAAAGAGCAAAGGGAGCAGAAGAAATAGTCAAAGAAATAATGATAGGGAACATCCCAAACTTTGAAAAACAAAACATGAATATGCACATACAAGAAGCTCAGAGAACACCAAACAAGATAAATATGAAGAAAAATATACCCAGACATATATTGATTAAACTATCAAGTGCAAAAGACAGGGAGAGAGTTCTGAGAGCTGCAGGAGAAAAGCAATGTGTTACACATAATGGAGGCCTAATCAGATTGAGTACAAATTTCTCATCAGAAACAATAGAGGCAAGAATGCAGTGGGTTGAAGTACTCAACATGCTGAAGGAAAACAGCTGCCAGCCAACAATTTTATATCTGTCAAGACTCTTTCAAAAAGTGAGGGAGCAATTAAGACATTCTCAGAGAAATGATAGCTGAGGGAGTACATCACCACTAGACTTGCCCTACAAGCAATGCCAAAGGGAGTTCATCAGACTGAAATAAAAGGACCTTACACAGTGGTTCATAGAGGCATACAAAAATATTACAGATAACCATTTGGGTAATTATAAATGCCACTTTTTTTGTTTTGTATTGTTTGGTATATAAGTCCACTTCTTACTTCCCACAGGTGCTAAAATGCAAATGCATGGTAATGATAAATCTGGTTTTTTAAACATACAATGTACAAAATATAAATGGTGACAAATACAAAAAATAGCAGGGCACAGAGGGCTATAGGAAAAGTATATATGCATGCTACTGAACTTAAGTTGTTATCAAGTCAAATATAATTGTTATATTTAAGATGTTAAGTTTTAATCCTATTGTAACCACAAATAAAACAGATGAAAAATATATCCATATACAAATGAGAAGGCACTCAATATGGTACAACACAAGAAAGAAAATAAATACAAAAGTAGGCTTTAATGGAAGTGAGGGACAAAATGGAATAAGATTTACAGAGGCTAAATAGCAAGCAGGCAGAAGACAGACCTGTGTTTTCAGTAGTGGCATTAAATGTAAATGGATTAAACTCTCCAGTCAAAAGGCAGAGATAGGTAGAATGGATAAAAAAGCATTACCCAGCGATATGCTGTCTGCAAGAGACTCATCTTAAAGTCAAATTGATGGTGAAAGGATGGTGAAAGGATGGAAAAATTATAACATACAAGTAGTAACCAGAGGAGATCTGGTGTGGCTATACTAATATTGGATAAAATAGACTGTGAGGGACAAAGATGGTCATTGTTTACTGATAAAGAGGAGAATTCAACAGGAAGATGAAACAGTTATAAATGTATATGCACCTAACAACAGAGCCCTAAAATATATGAAGCAAATATTGACAAATGTGAAGGGAGAATTTGACTGTTCTACATTAATAGCAGCAGACTTTCACATATCACTCTCAATAATGAACATAAAAGCTAGGCAGAAGATCAATAAGGTAGTATAGGATTTGAATGATACACTAAAACAACTAGACCTAACAAATATATATATAACACTAAATCCAATGAAAACAGAATACACGTTTTTCTCAAGTGCACATAAATCATTCTCCAGGATAGATTATATTTTGGGTCACAATAGTCACTAGAGTCAAAAAGATTAAAATCATACAATTGATATTCCCCAACTACAAAGGAGTGAATATAGAAATCAGTAACAAAGATGGAGAAATGGAAAACTTACAAATATGTGGAAATTGAGACAAATGAAAATGAAATGCACCTCACCAAATCTTAAGGGATGCAGTGAAGGCAGTGCTGAGAGGGAAATTTATAGCTCCATATGCTTACATTAAAAAGAAGAAAGACTTCAAAACAGAGAACTAACCTCAAAACTGGAAGAAGAAAAAAAAAGAACAGCAAACTAAACCCAAGATGAGCAGAAGAAAGGAAATAACAAAGATTAGAATGGAGTGAAATGAAATAGAAAACAAAAAATAATAGATTCAACAAAACTGAAAGTTGGTTCTTTGAAAAGGTACACAAAATCAACAAACCTTTAGCTACACTGACAAAGAAAAAGAGAGAGGATACAAGTAACAAAAATCAGAGGGACATTACTATTGAACCCACTGAAATAAAAAGGACTATAAGTAGACACTATGAACAACTGTATGCCAATAAATTAGATAACATAGATTAAACAGACAAATTCTTAGAAACACACAAACTACCTACATTGATTCAGGAAGAAATCGAAGATCTCAGCAAACCAATTACTAGTAAAAAGATTGAATCAGTCATCAAAAACTTCCTTAAAAAGCCCAGGACCAAATGGTTTCCCAAGGGAATTCTACCAAACATTCCAAGAAGACTTAACTCAAAATCTGCACAAACTCTTCCGAAAAATTGAAGAGGAGGTATACTCCTTAACTCATTCTACAAGGCCAACATCATCCTCATACCAAAGCGGGATAAAGTTACTGCAAAAAAACAAAGCTATAGACCAATATCTCTCATGAATATATATGCAAAAATATTCAACAAAATACTGGCAAAACAAATCCAACAGCACATTAAAAGAATTATACACCATGATCAAGGGGTATTTATCCCTGGAATGAAAAGCTGGTTCAAAATAAGAAAATCAATTAATTTAATACACCACTTTAAAAGAATGAGTGAAAAACAAACAAACACATGACCATCTCAACTGATACAGAAAAGGCATTTGACAAAATATAAAAAAATAAAAAATAAAAATAAACACTTAGAACACTAGAAATAGAGGAAACTTCCTCAATATAATAAAGGACATATATGAAATGCTTATGGATAACACCCTACTTAATGGCGAAAGATTGAAAGCTTTTGTTCTTTCAACACTTATATTTTATTCCATTCTCTTCTTGCTGGCAAGTTTTCTCAGAAGTCTAATGTAATTCATTTACATTTTGGTAATTTAAAAAATGCAAATATTATCCTAAATGAAAGTTCTACCAGTTGGGAATGTTATTTCTGATAATATCAAATTCATGAAAGTAACCAACAATCTGTCCTAATTATCAAAATTTTGTGTACTCCCTTGACATTCATCTTGCTTTGGGGAAGCCACTTGACCTCAAAACTGACCTTTGGCCTAGTTAAAACAGCTTTCCTGGGGCCTAAAATTCCAGAGCTCAAACCCATATCTTTGGCCACTATCTATGCCATCCACAAGCCTCACCCCAAACCCTCATCTGGCCCCATATGATAAGTCAACTATCCCCACCTAACTTAGGACCCGAGTACCATTTCTTTTCGTGCAAGTTTGCTTTAAACTAACCAATCCTTGACTCCTGCAGGAAATCTACTAATCTTCACCCCTAAACCACAATCAAGGCATAAGCCCACAAGTCCCTCTTGCTTTGTCTGTGTGCTCCCTACCTTCTGGTTGAGCCACCCCATCCTATTGCACCTCTTGTTGAACCCTCCTGGCACCCTTTTTGCCTGGGACCAGGGCATAATAAACCATCTTTTCTCATGCATATGGCCTCCATCTGGTCTCCCATTGTGTTACACCTGACTTCCACCCAGCCCCAAATTTAAAATCTAATCTAATTCACAATGCAAACAATTTTCTTTTCCAAACAATTGCAGCTGGTTCTTCATTGGGATGCTGCCTTACATAATATCTGATAACAATGATGAGAGATAAATGGAAATTAATACTTAAGGCTTTCAAGTGAAAAAAATGGTTTTTTGAACATGAAATCTATCTCAAATAATGACTTAAAATCCCTCTCTCATATACAGATTAGAAATACAAATCTAGTTGCTTACATTATACCACATTATTTTTAGCTATTCCTTATTAAACAAAGAACTGATACTCTAAAAGTTTGTGGTTTTTATATCATGAAATTAAATATATTACATAATTATTCATTATTAATGATTTAATGAATTATAGAAGATATTGGCTAGTAAAGGAAACATAGTCTTCTTTTCTCATTGCATTTCAAATATAATGAAATAGTTTTTGCAATTATGCAGGGTTACTTTCTGTGAAAATTCTGTTATCAACAAAAATATAATTATTCTCAAACTGTTTGCTGTATTTATAAACATCAAGAAAGAACTCTGTGAATAGAAACAAGTTTATGTCTGTGAATTAGTTGATATGTAAAATGAGATATAAGTGTGACATAAAGAATTATTGAAGTAATAATTTTCAGATTTCCAAACTCATATTCGACAGTTGCATGCTTTTTATGTGGTAGTAAACCTTGGTGATATTTAAATATTTAATAACTGGTAGGGAACAGGTAAAGAACAGACACCAGTCTTAAAAAGTACAGCCATATGTGCACAAACTTACAAAAATATCACTGTTTGTTAAAAACATATATAAAATTACAATTTAGTAATTAATAGCTTTCTTTGCACACGTTATTTCCTCTCTCTGGGGCTGGTCCATGTGGTTTACTCACATTCTTTAAGTCCTACTTGAAATGCCACCCTTACAGTGAATCCCTCCATGACCACCCTATTTAACGTTGCACACACATATCCATTCCCCTTATGTTACTTAATGTTTGTCCATAGCACTTTTTGTAAATAAAATTTTCTTGGCGCACAGTCATGCCGTTTGCTTAAACATTGCCTGTGGCTACTTTCCTGCTACAGCAGGAGCCAAGTAAGAAAAAAAAAGACCATATGGCTGACAAAGCCGAAAATTTTTACTTCCTTGCCCTTTACAGAAAAATTTTGCTGACCTCTGCCCTATATGATTCACTTATGCATTCAGTTTATTGTCTGAATTCCTTCACTAAATTATAAATTCCATGGAAGTAGGGATTTTGCCTGGTTTTATTTTTTTTCTTTTTGTCTTTTCTGTATCCCTGAAGCCTATAATAACACATGGAAAATAAGTAATTAATATTGATATATGAAAGAATGAATAAGTGAATAAATGTGTGAAAATTTGATCACTTTGCCCATATATGTGTTCTTTTCATTAGTTAATACTTTAATATTTTAAAATAAATTTTTACAGTTCTTAAAAATATAATAGCCATATATTAACTTAAAAATAGAAGTGAAACATTATGTGAAATGATTTATATAAGGTATTCTTAAATATTACCAATTGATCATAATAAAAAGGAAAATCATCAGATGATTTGTGACAAAGCTTTTAAATGTTATATGTATGTAGCACATTGAAACTTTTATATTGAGCTGGTATAATCCACTGGGAGAGATGAAAAATAGAAGTAATTTCCTTTCTTTGAAAGTAGGAGAAATGACAATAGATGCTGCTATTCTGCTTTTAATGTGACCTGATACGGAAAACTGGTTTATCTTGGGGAAGGAACCTAGAAGAAAGAGGCTGTTTCATTTCAGTGTTCATAATAGGCAAGAAAAATAATGTGGAGAAATGTCAGGCTTGAACAAAAGATACTAGGAAAGTCAATTTCAAAAAAATTTTGTGAAAAATATGAAATAAAATTCAAACAGCCTTTAAGTGTGACCATGGATTAAAATGAATGGAAAAAAATGTGTTAAGAAAATTCTGATAACATATTCTTAGGCAATATAAGGGAAGAAGTAAAGAAAGCAGTACCTGAGAAATCTGAGTAATTGCTCAAGGTACTGGTTATATCAAAAGCTTATGCACAGGGGAGTAGATGTAGCTCAATGTTTGAGCACCTGCCTCCCACATACGGGGTCCTGAGTTCAATTCCCGGTACCTTCTAAAAAAATAAATAAATAAAATTTTAAAAATCTTATACACAGAAAACAGTCAAGTATTTTCAGTTAGTTAGTTAAGATGAGCTGAGACTTAAAATGTGGTGAAGGAAGGCCAGAAAAATGAATGTTATAATTAATTGCTAAGAGATAAAAAAAAAAAGACAGAGAGAGAAAAGAATTGTGCTTCCTGGTTGGACAGGATGGTATCATGCTCGACATTGAAAATCAGAACAAATAATTCGCTACCTTACTGTGGCACCAGGTGCCAAGAAGCAGTTTCTGAGACAGAGATTAATCGGCAGGATGTTTATTGGGGAGTGCTTCTGAGACGAACAACTATGAGAAGGAAGAAAAGAAAGAAGACCCAAGGTAGAAAGATAAATGGTAATGTACTCCAGGCAAAGAGGGCACTCTTGGGGCACTCTGGAGCTCAGACGGCCTATCATACTTGTCCCAAACTCGGGTAAGAAGCAGGCATTATATCCCAAGTTGATCACCAAGTGGGGGTGGGGGGGGTAGTAATAACTTGAGACAAGGCAGTTTTCTTCTTTATAGTAATCTCCAAAGAGGCTTAAAGCTGAAAATATCTTTAGGAGACATTTATATGTAGGTGGGGATGGGAGTCCATTCCTGAAGGGAGATCTGGGCAATATATCCTAGTGTCAACAGAAATCCACCTCCTTGCACTGCTCAAATCCATCTATTTGCATAGGTTCTGGGAATAGTTCCTCCTGTATCCTAGTGGACATCTCTTGTTGAAGTAATTTAGAAAGTGAAGGTTAGTGCAATAAGTACCAGCCCTGGGTTCTGCATCTAGTCTCAGAGCCACGATGGCACAATCATCATTTCCATCCTCACTATCCATTCTTAATTCCTCTCAACTTCAGCTAGATCCTCAGCTGGTCTTGGTGGTTTATTTGGTATCATGACCTAGACTTCATCCTTAATCCGTGTAAGATGTTGATTATCATACCCTTCACAGGCTGGAGTTGCTTTACATGTCCATTTATTCTCAAGATTGCTCAAAGGTGTAAGTACACTTCCATGAGGAAAGCAGCATAGCAAATGAATCACCTGTATTCCACATGAATTTCTCTCTGCCCTATTACCTCCCAATTATTAGTCTTAATACCCCTTCAAAAGGATCCTTTCCTGATGGTCCCTTGTCATGAGGAGCTGTAAGTGCCCAGAAGGCACCTGCCCCTTAGGTTCAAAGGTTAATTATTGTGTCACCTAGAAGTATTCTCTCTTTGGGAACAGCACCTATAAATATGGGGAACACAAAGTCCCAGGAATCAGAAGTACAGATTTCCCAAATAGGTTACTGGAAGTGATGGAAGGAGAGGCCACTCTTGCTTCTACCCCTTGGATCACAGACCCATTTATTCTACTTATTGGAGACACAGCATCATATAAAGGTCTTTGATCCAAATGTATTCTGCCTCATGCAGAGTGGTTTTCAATCTTCATAAACCATCATCTACGTTTTGAATTTTATTTGTATCTTCAACAATCTGTTTTATCTTTCTATCAGACCAGCAAGTTCTGGGTGTGTGCAGAGCCCATTTCTAGACCTCTTGTACTGTATGCAGTATTGGTCTGATACAATGTTTTGTAGGGTCCCCTGGAAGTGGATTCATCATTCTGTATATTCTGTAGTACTAGGTTTGTTGTGCAGACCCATATATGGAATATGTATGTCCATTTAAAATGAATTGCTGACCTTTTAGACTGGCAGTGGTTCAATAAGGTCTACTTGACAGAAAGTGGTTAGTGGGTCTCCTCAAAGGACAGTGCCTTAAAAGGACCCGGGAATCAAGCAGGTTAGATAATCAGTAACTAGATTAGCCTAGGTAAGTGTGAGATTGTGCTGTCAGACCTATGTATAGTTCCATCCTGCAAGTCTACTTCATTCATGCATCCATCATGACAGCATCATGGCTATGTGCTATGACTCAGAGAGAGTGCTTTGTATCATCTCGTTCCTCTCCTGTCCCTCTCCCAGCAGTGATTTGCTGTTACTTGCAATTCCAAGCTTGTTAGTTTGGCAGTGATGAGAGCAGTTGGAAGGGTTCATTCTCTGTTGCTGTGATTAAGCTTCCATATTAGATATGTACTATTTTTCCAGGTCTTGGGAGTGTGGTAGTCTCATTTTTCCTGTCATTCTAGCAACTGTAGTTATAGACAGAGTGTGAATTCTTGCCCTTCCCTCTGCCCTTTCCCCCTTTCCCCTTTTTCCTTCCACTAGATATAATGAGTTTCCACCAATGACCTAAGAGCAGTAGTGCCTTTTGTCCTTACACCCACAGATAAAGGCTTTTGGTTCCCAGTGAGAAATAGGGAAGAAATATCTGGGAGTAATCTCTTACACTTCCTGCACATCTAGTATTCCTCAAGCCTAAGTTTGTACCTCAATGGACACTTCTTAGGGCTACTTCGGATCTTTTGTGGAGAAAGAACCAGGAAGAGGGTGTGGGATTCACTAAATTTATGTGGTCCTCAAGCCACAGATTCACACTATTCTGCCTACTCATATTCAGCCTTTCCCAATTTGTCAACCATTCTGTCTGGACTTTTCTTACTTGCATCTTTTTGCTTTTACCCCAGATGAACAAGTGCTCATGTCTTCTATCTTCCAATAGAAACCACCTATATTTAGATTTTGAAAGTGTGTTGTTCTCTAACCTCAGTTATCCAATGAGATTGAACAAAAATTATGAATTTGAAGCTAATTTGACTCTTTTCACTATATGGTGTGAGTGATACTCCTTTTAGCTACCTATGTTCAGGAGCAGTACACTTAGTTTTTAATTGGTACACAATCATTCAAAGTATTTTATTATATTTTTCCAGGTTGTCAACTGAGCTTAGTATTTAACCAATCAATTCCATTGTCAATACAGTCACAATATATCTTATATTTCTCATATTAACATCTAACATTTTGCATCAGTTAATGCATTCCCTTCCAGAAGTATACTATTCCAGTTCACCATCAGTAAAAGTTTTATAAATTACATAGCTACCTTTTTCCAGTAACCACCCATGCTTTATCTTCCACCAATGAGGGAGGCTCTCATTGCTGGCAGAACACTGCAAAATGTCATCTTACATTTTATAACTTGACAATTCCTCACCCCCAGATTGGTAAATTGGGTGCCACAGGAAGCAGAATATGAGCTAAATGTGAAGGACCTGAAAAGGAGGAAAAGGAAGCAGGATGGGGCACACGGAGAAGATCAGTCACAGCACATTCTTAACAAAGTCCTCAACTTATCCTACAGGAATTTCTGGAGCTAGGATGGCACTTTGAGTTATCTGGAGTTGAGATGAGGGGTCTTTACCCTTGAGTTGATAGCTCATTGAATGAGGCCTGCCCATGCATAGAGTCATGACATTGAGAAAAAGTTTTTTTCATTGAGACAATCTCCAAAGAGGGTTTACTACTGAGATTTGTCAACTAGCAACACTTCCAGTAGATGGGAAGATAAGGGCTTCATTCTAGAACAGAGATATGGGCAGCATAGTACAGTGTCTACCACATTTATCTTTTACTAAACTTTTCCTTATCACATGAAAGAATCTTCAAAATTAATCATTTTGATTATTAGAAATCCGTAAAATAAAATATTCAAGTTTTTGCTTTTGCAAAGTCCAGTGACCAGTTTAGGAGAAAGAAAAGTAAGCAGGCACACACTGTAGTGTGGACATCCATACTATTATTTCGTTCACACCCTTTTCTTCTGGAAAGTGCTCCTGCCCACTGCTGCCTTAGAAATAAGAGCACCTGTGTCAGTATAACTTAAATGTTTTCTCCAAGAAATTTTCACCCTGGGAGTTAAGACTGCAATACAATATATAACTTCATAAAATTGTTTGCAACAAAAGTATCTGAGAAAAGTTTACACATCTGAATGAACAGCCGTCAAACATTTTACAGACCTTGAGAAAGAGCTCACGTATCACAACAGTTCCATCAAAACTTATCTCAAAATCTTCACCGCATTTTGTCCATCAATCTTATTTTACTGTGTCACAAACTTTGACCCATTCTAAAATGTTCTCCACCTTAAAATATCCACATCGAAAAGATCCCCATTAAACCACTTGATCCGAGATGTGAAAATACCTAAATACCTTTCACTAACCTCCTCCTTTTTAGACACTAATAAGATTGTGTCAAGATAATGTTCTCTGTGGTTTCACAAATTTAATAAACTTAGTTTGCTAAGTTCACCAATAGATTTTTTTCTGGTGTTTTGTCTATGATTGTTAATCCTGGAGTTCACCAGGGACATTATAAGATCTTGCTGCCATGATTTAAGACCCTCTATTCAGAAAGAGTCTTCTCCCCTGAGGCCTTACAGGTCTCCTGCCCAGGGATCTCTCTGACCAAGATAGTAAGTTACAGATTATATTGAGTCTGACTTCTGATATCTGTTTGTCTAGACAAGGAGTTGTCAAACTGTGTCCTGTAGGCCATACCCATTGGTGTATATCTATGGCTGTTTTTCTGCTACAGTGGCATACTTGAATGCTTATGACAGATTTCAGCTTGCAGTGATGAAAATATTTGCAATTTACTCCTTTACAGAACAAGTTTGCCCAACTCTGGTAGATCCTAAATGCTGGCTTTATTTTCTTTCCTGAGAATGTGGATCTCTCATTTACAAATCCTTCGATCAAGAAATAAACATTGTTTATTTTGTGAAAGTGTGTCTCATTAGTAGTGACACAACAGTTTTGTTTTTTTTCCTATGTCACTTTTTGTTTTGAATCTATAAGAGGAAGTTCATGAGGCAGAGTGGGCATAGATCAAAGAAGTATGTTCCTCAAAAATCCCTAAGGAAGGAGATGTCAGAAGGTCTTATAATACTTGTTTTCTTATAGGATAAACTTTGCTCTGGTCAACTTTTCAAAACATCATTAAGAGTTTCCTATGTCTTGTCTTTGTTTAACTGAGAAATGCTTAATATAGTTTCTTCTGCCGGCTGCTGGATTTTCATTGCAGCCCAGTTGGTGGTAGCTACTCTTTGGCTAGCTTCTGGAGACATTTGAATTTACAAATTCCATTCTTACCAACGCCTGCATTTCTTTAAAGGTCTTATCAGTCTTGTTTGGCCTTCTGATCCAAACAAGAGCTTTCTTTGTGTTTTAACTCATATAAAGTTCTTTCCAAATGATATTTTATTAAGGACAATTTGGAAATGCATTTCCCATTTCAGGGACATTTTGAACTGAACATGGTTGTTCATTTTCAAAGCAATTTAGAACACAAAGGAAATAAGTACTCATGAGAAGATCCTGTTTCTTATGTTTTTAAAGGAGCGGTTCCATGGAGTAACAAAAGAAATTTCTTTCTTTCTTTCCATACTTCAGATATTTATAATCTGTCACACACTACTATAAATGACTTTTTTCTTTATTTTACTTACTTTCTGTCCTCTTTGCTGGCTTAAGCATTTAGACTGTTAATTGATATCTATTAACTGCAATGCCCATAAGGTCCCTCTCTTTAGTATTGTTCTTTGTATCCTTAGTCACTGCTTGGGAAGAATGTACTACCTGGCTAAAATTAACTTGTGATTTTACTAAATTACGCAATAAAGTTGATCGTTGGATTTACCTTCACTCTAATTTGGGCTAACCTAATTCCCTTTGGTGCCACTCAAATGAATACGTTGCTTTTGGCTTCAAACACTAAGTACATTTTAGATAGTAAACCTCATATAAGGCCAGAAATATTTATTATTATGTCATACTTAAAATGAGAGATTCCTTTCTCCATCCAAAAAAAATCTCTCCTTTGTAACCAAATATCTAAGGAAAAAGAATAAAAAAAAAAAAGACTATAGAAAGATATTGAATATTTAGAAGCATTTTCATCTACAGACCTTACAAGAAAGTAAATCTTCTAGTCAAATTTACACCTACCTCTACCTGATGATCCCTCTCTTTCATAAATCTATCTGGCATTTCACTACTCTTGTTCACTGACACCAAAACAGACAATATTATTGTACAATAAATAAAAATAATTACCAATGACACATTTCTAGGTGGACAAGTACAATTTTAAAAAGACTGCATAAGAGTTTTCCATGAGATTGAGCCTCATACTTAAGGTTCGTATGTGTACACTCCTACACTGAGAAAAATCACATCAAAGAACTCAGGTTTGGGGAAGAGACTATGACACATTACTGGAACTTGAGAATATAAGGGATATTTGGGCAAATGAATAAACATCAACTTCATTTTTTTAACAAATCAATTTTATTGATACAAAATAATAAAGCCTAAAACCATACAAAGTGTACAATCAATGGCATTCGGTACAGTCATATAGATGTGCATTCATCACTTCAGCGTACACATTTTTTTTTTTTTTTCTGCCAAATGACTGCATTCTTCTCAGGGTGGAAGATCAACAAATGAGGATACAAGATGGTTAGTTAGCCTCAGCTGTGGGGACTGCAGGGCTATATAATTATTCTGTAACTATGCTGCTCGAGAGTTTTTTTGCTTCCTTTTTAGCTTCTAGCACAACCTTCTAAATGGCCACAATGCCTATCTATAGTTTCTCAGTTCTCGGCTGCCAAGTACATCCAGCCTGCGAATGGTTTCTAAAACATTAGTTAATCGCGCCAATGTTATAAATTGTATCTCTTTCCAAAAACATTTGTTTTCTAAATTGATGTTTAGAAATATAATCCACATGTGCTTTTTATTAATGTAAATAATCTGTAAATTATTTTAGATTTTTAACATAGATAATTATGCAATCTATTAAGGAAGGCTTTAATTCTTTGTTTTAATATAACAAATATCTTGGTCTTGATCTTAAAGGGAATAGGTTTTAATAACATTGATTATACTTCTCATTCCATGGAACTTTATTTCCCTTTTTGCACTACTCCTCACCACAATAAAGAAGTGCCCTTCTTATCTAGTTAGCTAAAAATATCGATTACAACTGGTTCCAGAATTGTATCAAATGCATTCCTACATTGTCACACCTATCTAGACTTCATTTCTCCCCTCCTTTAGACTGTGTGGCAGTGCCTGATAGCTGTTCTTCCTTGTGATAGAGTTTCCAATTTTTTTTCAGTCCTAAGTCCACCAGGAAGAAAGATGAGATTTCCTTGCCTCCCTTGCAATTAATCAATGTGACTAGGGTCTGACAAATGAAATGGTAGCAGAGAGGGTTGCAACTCAAAGAGGAATTTTTATTTACTGCTGGTATGAAGGTGTAATGGCTGGAGCTCTAACATTTAACTGGATCACATAAGGAAGTTACAAAGGATGGAGTAAAAGGGAAAAGAGTCCTGTCTCTGACACTGTGAAGTGTCACGGTAATCCTGGACTGATTATCTCTGGCCTTTTTGAATGTGAGAGAGAAATAAAACATTATCTTACTTTGGATAATTTGTCTGTTTACTTGCAATAGAACACTAAAAATTTTGCATTTGTGATGAATTATATTAACAAACTTTCTACTGTTAAAGCAACTTACATTCCTGGGATAGATACATTAATTAATAGCATTATTTTGTATTTCTGCATCCAATTGAATAATATTGTATTTAGGTTATGTTCATGACTGGAGATTCACTTCTAATTTTTCTTTCTTACATAGTCCTCTAGTTTTGTTATAGAAATCATGTTAGCCTTATAAAATGAGTTGGGATGTGTTTCTTTTTCTCTATACTTTGGAATAGTTTGTATAAGATTTTTTTACGGTAAAACCAACCAGGCCTATTTTTCTGGTGGGACAGGGTTCAATTTCTTAAAGATGTTTTCAGGATTATTTGAATTTTCTGTTATTTACGTTAGTATTGATAAATTCAAATGGCTAGGACTGTGTTCATTCCATTTATGTTCTCAAATTTTAGGCAAACAATTGTTCATAATATCCTCTCCTCTCATTATTGTTTTAATGTCAGTATTATCTGTTATTGAGTCCATATTTAGATTCCCTGCATTTACTGTACTTCTTCCTACCTCACCCCCCCCCCCTTTTTTTGCTGGGTTTTACCAGAGGTTTGTCGATTTTATTTATGTTTTCAAAGAAGCAAATTTTGGCTTGCTGATCCCCACTGTTTTTTGTT
This sequence comes from Cabassous unicinctus, assembly GCA_029593785.1. Classification (NCBI taxonomy): domain Eukaryota; kingdom Metazoa; phylum Chordata; class Mammalia; order Cingulata; family Chlamyphoridae; genus Cabassous; species Cabassous unicinctus. The sequence goes on along the minus strand of JAQZBX010004524.1, from coordinate 36,294 downwards.
GATTGACTATGCAATAAATTCATAAGTATCTCTTATTTATTTCCATCTAATTTCATTTTTCTGTTGTTGTTATTTTTGTAGCTTCTTAAGCTGGATATTAAACTCATGAATTTCATCTAATATAAGCTTTTAAAAGCATAAAGTTTTCTCTAAGCAAATTAGCTGCATCCAATCATTTAATATGCAGCATTTTTATTATCTTTGTTTCATAATTTCCTAATTTCCTTTATATATTTTATTTGACCCATGAACTATTAAGAAATATGCCTCAATATATATATATATGTGTGTGTGTGTGTATGTCTCTATGTGTCTATGTGTATGTATCTACATAATGACATTTGTCTTATCACTGTGGTCTTGATTTCTAAAAAAATTGTATTATACTGTGGTTAGAAACAGGGTATAAAATATAACAATTCTTTGAAATTGATTTAGACTTGTTTCACAGCCTAATATATGGTTTGTTTTGATAAACACTCCATGTGTGTTTAAAGCAAATGTGTATTCTCCATTTTTGGTGATGTTTATATGTCAATAAGCTTGAGGGTTTTTTTTTTTTGGCATTTATAATGAGAATTTTATTTAGAGAATATGTTTACAATTCTGAGGCTGTGAAATGTCAAGGTAAAGGCATCAGCAGAGATGCTTTCTCACCAAAGTTAGCTAATGGTGATCCTGTGATCCTGCCACATGGTGAAGCAAGATGACCACTGCTCTCTGGTGAGGTCCCTACCTTCCCTTCCAGAATCTCCCATCTCCGTAGCGCACAGCTCTGGGCAACCAGGCATAGGGTTTGTCTCTTTCTTGTCTTCCTCTCCAGTCTTGGCTGCTCTGCTTTCTTCCTAAGTTCATCTGTGGGCTATCAGGCAAATGGATCATCTTTTCAGCCCAGTTTCTCCACAGCCCAGTCTCCTGGGGGCTTCATGCTTAAGCTTTAACTGCTAGTGATCCTTGCGTCCTCTCTCACATGGCTGTATCAAAAATAGCAGCTTTCTTTTCCTCTTTGTCTCTGTTTATATAAGTCCCAGTAAAAGGACAACTCTAGGTTTCCAGTTGTCTAGTTGAACTATAGGTTCAAATAGAAGGGGCAGAAGAGCCATGTGTAGGGAAACCATGACTGAGTCCAACTCTGTCACACTGGGGTGCATAAATTCCAAAGTAGGGCCCACTGGCAGGGTGCCAAACTCCTGACCTCTTCAGCCCTGCCTATAGTGTCTGGATGTCTCCAGAGCCCTCAATTGCCCCACTATTTGAGGCAATATTTACTGTGGCAGTCAATGGGGTCTTGTTGAGATGTGCAGAAACCCAATCTGTGTCATGCCTCACTGATGTAGCCCAAACGAAAGGGACCCACATCTACAGGAATGGATTAGTAAAAAAACAATCTTTTTCTTTTCGGAATTCATAAGTGAACTTCAAACTGTCACAAGATGTATACCAATAAATTAGACAACCTAGATGAAATGGACAAATTCTTAGAAGCACATAAACTACCTACATTGACTCAAGAAGAAACAGAAAATCTCAACAGACCAATTACTAATAAAGAAAGTGATTCTTTAATCAAAATGTTCCCAACAAAGAAAAGCCTAGGACCACATGGCTTCATAGGAGAATTTTAACAAATATTCAAAGGAGATTTAACTTCAATTATGTTGAATTTTTTCCAAAAAACTGAAGAGAAGGGAAAAACCACCTAACTCATTCTTTGATGCCAGTATTACCTTCATACCAGATCCAGACCAATATTTCATCCAGATCTGATGAAAAAAAATCTACAGACCAATATTTCTTATGAAACTAGATGTAAAATCCTCAACAAAATATTAGCAAACTGAATCCAACAGCATATTAAAAGAATTATACATGATGATTGTTTTACTTTTCCAAAGGGCTGCTGATTTATTTGGGGTAAAAGCTTACAGTTCCAAGGCCGTGAAAAGTTCAACAAAAGGCACCATAAGAGGTGCTTTCTCACCAGAGTCAGCTGACACATGGTGAAGCAAGATGGCTGTTGATCTCTGCTAAGTTCCCCACCTTTTTGCAGCTATGTTATAGGCAAACCCGGCATAGGACTTGTCACTTACCAGGCTTCCTATTTCAGTCTTGGTGGCTACATTTTCTTTGAGTTCAACTGCAAGCTACCAGGCATATGGCTCATTCTTCCTGTGCCTCAGCTCTTTGAGCCTCATAAGGGCTGCTCTCCTTGCAGCTCAACTGTGGGCAAAACCGGAGTCTTCTCTTTCATATTGCAGGATCAAATATGTTGGCTCCCTTTTCCTGTCAGTATGTATGTGTCTGTGTCTCTGATTCTATCAGACCCAGCAAGAAGGCAGGAACTCAAGCTGACTCAGGCCTCCCCGAGGTAGCCCAATCAAAAGCCCTAAAGCGATCTTATCAAGTAATCTACTCAAAGGACCCTAAACTGAATGTAATGCAAAAGTTATCATACCCACAGGAATAGATTAGTTCACAAAAAAAATTTTTACTTTTTGGGATTCACAAAATTCATGCTGTCAAAATGACCAAGTGGGAATTATCCCTGATATGCAAATTTGGTTCAACATAAGAAAATCAATTAATGTAATCCACCATACAACAGAATGAAAGAAAATACCCACATGATCATCTAAATCAATGCAGAAGAGGCATTTGACAATATACAGCAGCCTTTCTAGACAAAAACACTTAGAACAGTAAAAATAGAAGGAAACTTCCTCCACATGAAAAAGGGCATATATGAAAAGCTCACAGCCAAGATGTTACTTAATGTGAAAGACTGAAGGCCTTCTAAGATCAGGAACAAGACAAGGATGAGCACTGTAACCACTGTTATTCAACATTGAACTGAAAGCTCTTGACAGAGCAATTAGCCAGGAAAAAAGATACAGACATATAAATTGGAAAGGAAAAAGTAAAATTTTCACTACTTGCACATGACATGATCCTATATACAGAACATCGTGAAAAATCCACAACTAAGTTCCTAGAACTAATAAATAAATTCAGCAGATTGTCAGGGTACAAGAGCAACAACCAAAATTCAGTAGTGCTTCTATACACAAGCAATGAACAATTGGAAGAAGAAATGAAGAAATAAATTCCACTCACAGTTGCAAATAAAAAAAAAATCAAATATCAAGGATTAAATATAACTAAAGATTTAAAGGACTTTACACAGAATACTACAAAACATTCCTGAAGGAAATTTAAAAAGTTCTAAATAAGTGGAAGGACTGTCCATGTTCATGGGTTCTATATTCTGATGTCCATACTACCCAAAGTAATTTATAGATTCAGTGCAGTCCAAATTAAAAATAAAACAACTTTCTTTGCAGAAATGGAAAAGTGAATGATAAAATTTATAAGGAAGGGTCATGGGCACCAAATACATAAAGCCAACTTGAAAAAGAAGACTTAAGTTGGAAGATTCAACTTTCCAATCTTAAAAGTTATTCCAAAGCCACAGTAATCAAGAATATAGGATTGTCAAAAAACCAGACATATAGAACAATGCGTAGAATTGAGATCTCAGAACTCAACCCTTACATTTCTGGCCAACTGATTTTTGACAAGTTGGAAAAGACCTTTCATTTTGAAATAATTGTCTTTTCAACAAATGGTGTGGGGAAAACTGAATCACCATGGGGGAAAAAATAGGTGGACCTCTACCTCACACCATATACAAAAATCAACTCAAAATGGATCATAGACTATAATATAAGTGCTATAACTATGAACCTCCTAAGAAGAAAATGTATGGAAGTGTCTTCATGACCATGAGTTAGGCAATGGTTTCTTACCTTTTACACCCAAATCACAGGCAACAAGAACAAAAAAGGCAAATGGGACCTCATCAAAATTTAAAAATCTGTTCCTCAAAGGACTTCATCATAAAAGGTAAATGACAGTCTACACAATGAGAGATAAGATTTGGAAATCACATGTCTGATTAAGGGTTAAAAATCAGTATATATAATTAAAATTTTTTAACATAACGATAAAGACAAACCACCTAATTAAAAAATGGGTAAAAGACTTGAACATATATCTATCTAAGGAAGATATAGAAATTGTGAGAAAGCATGTGAAAAGATGCTCAACATCATTTGCCAACAGGGGAATGCAAATCAAAAGCAGAAGGAATTACCCTTTCACATTCATTAGAATGGCAGCTCTAAAAAATGGAAAATAACAAGTTTTGGAGCAGATGTGCAGAAATAGGAACACATTCATTGCTGGTGGCAATATAAAATGATGCAGCCACTGTGGAAAACAATTTTGCAGTTCCTAAGATAGCTAATTATAGAACTACTAATGACCTGGCAATCGCAATCCTAGGTATATACTAAAAAGAATTAAAAGCAGTGCCTCAAACAGATATTTGCACACTGATGTTCATAGCAGCATTATTCACAGTTGCCAAAAAGACAGAATCTACTTTTGTCCATCAACCAATGAATGCATATAAAATATGTTATATACACACAATAGAATATTTTTAAGCATTAAAAAAGGGATGAAGGTCTGATACAAGCAACAACATGGATGAACCAAGATATCATTTTGAGTGATGAAATAAGGTAAACTCAAAGTGAAAATATTGTGTGATCTCAGTAATATGAAATTATTAACACAGTCATAGATGCAGAATATTTAAGTTTACCAGGGGATAGGGTGGTGATAGAGAATCCATAATTAAAGTTTCAAATTATGCGGTTTCTATACATATGCATCCTGAAATACTGCACATCCCAGTAGTGATTAAAATTTTATGCTCCCATCCCCAAAAAATTCATGGCTCGGGGTGTAACACACCATGCACCCTCAGTGCTGATACCTTCTTGAATTGTCAACAGTAACAATACTGCCTTCCCGGTGGAAAAGCCTAATACGTGGTTTGTTTTGGTAAATGTTCCATGTGTCTTTAAAGCGTCTGTGTATTCTCCAGTTTTTGGCAATGTTTATACATTAATAAGCTTGAGCTTTTATCTTTGTAATTCATCTGTAACTTTACTGATTTTGTTTTGTCTCCCTCAACTTTCAGGCAGAATTGATTGGGGGTCAATTTGCCTTTTCTATTGGTAGTAATCTTTGTATTGAGGCTGTTATTATTGCACAAAATTTAGAATTAAACCTTTTACATGTATGTTGTAACCCTGTTTGTGATATAAAGTCTATTTTTTCTGTAGCTAATATAGTCAGACCAAATTTACTTTGGTTCATATTTGCCTGATAGGTTTTCTATATTTCAATTTTCAATTTTTTTAACAGTAAGGATTTATCTGTAACACTGGTAAACTGTACATTGCTAATATTGTTTTCATCTTTTCTGTCAGTCTTTATGGTCTTAAAACCACGATATTTAACATACTATTTATATTTATGGCCATTACATATATATTTGAATTTATTTGTATTTTTTCTTTAATTTTATTTTGTGTTTTTTTTTTTATTTCATTCCTGTGACTAGTGAATTTTCCTCTCTTAGTCCTCTTTAAAAGTTTGATGTCTATTCATTCTATATCTTTTCTTTTTTTTTACCTAAATATAATTTTGCATACTTAAAACTTATAACGATAACATTGTCATTGTTCTTTATCCATGCAATATAAGCATTTTATAAAATTTTAATTCTGATTATTTCCCCCTCCTGATTTGTCATTTATTGATTTTCAGTGTCATAATTCTTTGCTTTTTTATAATTCTGCAATTTAGATAGCATAATAATAGTTTCATACACTTCTATTAGTTTGGATTTACCTTTATATTATCTACTTTTTTTTTAACCTCTCATTCCTTCTGGTATCTTTCACCTTCCCTCTGAGATCTTATTCTTTCTATCTGAAGTAAGTATTTTAGAATTTCCTTGGAATTTGTTGTTTGCAAACTCATTTTTCTTAAAATTTCAAAAAAACCCACCATTTTTCATGAAATGAAGATATTTTGCATCTAATATTCTAGCTGAACAAGTCTTTTCTCTCAGAATTTTGATGATATTATCCCTCTATATTCTGGCTTCCATTCTGGTGGCAGGAAAGTTGTAACCTCTCTCTCTGTTTCTCTCTCTCTTTCAATTCCCACTCCCCACGTCCAACTCATTGATAAGATCTCATTTTCTTTTTTGTTTTGGGTTTTATTATGATGAAGCTATATATAAATTTCTTTTTATTTATTTTCTTAAGATTTTTCGGCCATTTTGAACCTGATGATTATTTCTTACTCAATTCTAGAAAAATATTGGTCTATTTTTTAAACAACACTTGTAGACATTATCTTTTCAAATATTGCCTCTGCTTAATTCTCTTCTTTCTATCTGGAATTCTATTTAAATGTTTGCTAAACCTTCTTCCTTTATTATTTATGCCTATTATTCATACTTTCATATTTTTTTCAACCCTTTGTGTTTCAATCTGGATAAATTTTTCTTACCTGCCTTCCATTTTGTTACATTTATCTTTAGATTTTTAATATCTGCTGTAAACCATTTAGAAACATTTTCAATTATATAAACATATTATTTTAGAAGTTCCATTTTATTATTTTAAAAGTTGTTTGGTTATTTTGAAAACTTACTTGTTGAGCTTCTTAGTATCCATCTTTTCTGTTTAAAATTTTAACCATATTTTTATCCTCCAAATGACAATTCCATGTCTTAAGTCCAGAAATGTAATTTGTTTTTTCTGTTTGTTCTTGCTCAGGATGCATTATTTCTTTGTTTGTTGTTTTTTTGTTTTTATAATTTTGCATATTTGATTGAAACTTCACCTGTGGGAGTATTTTCAGGCCTGTGTTGGATGTGTTTTCCTTCAGGGTTTTTTGGTTTGTTTTTTTTTTAATTTATAGTGGGAATTTGAAGACACTAGAAAATCTAGGACTACTTTAAAATAACTGAATGTGTTGATTTTTTCTGGATCCTGAAGTTAGTTTAAATTCAAATCATAATCCCCTGAAAAAGCTATCTCATGGTTCAAATATTAAGTAAATTTTCATGTACCAGGACCCCAAATCACTTGTTCTTGCTGTGTCCTTGTGCAAGGCAGATTAGTTTTTAATTCACCCTTAAATTGAGGTTGTCAACTTTTGAAATTCAAACTTTATGTTTGTAACTATTTTTACTATCAACTTTACATTGGTACTAGAATTCATCCTCATCTTTCACATTCTGCTTGGACAGCAAAACAAAAGCTCAAGGTGAATTTCTGCCAGAGTAGAAGCTGGTTTATGTGTTAGTTTATCCTCTTGACTTTGGAAATGTCATTTGGTTCTTTGCTTCTAAGAATTCCCGTAATATCTTGTCAGCTCATTTGATAAATAATAATAAAAATAATAATGCACCATATTTCTTTCTACATAAAGGTCTGAATGAATGCCTAATTTTTCCTTTGGATAAGTTACAGAAAAAAGAAATATAAATGAAAATATGAAAATAATTGTCTTTGATATATTTTTCTAAACATCTTTCAGAGAGTTTTAACTCAAATATTATATGAAAGTAAAAATGTTTGTGAATATGATATATAAAATTATTTCTTGCTTTTTGCTTTGCATTTCTTGGATTTATATGATATTTTAATATATATGCTGTCAATATGAATTTCTCTGCTATTAATGCTCTAGTTACATTTGTATAAATTTTTTTCTTACTGGAGTTATTTTTTCAGTGGTTTCAGAGGGTTTGAAATAATATGATTAGTTTAGTACCCTTTAAAATATTTCTCTAGTTATGTTTGCCACTATTTTTTTTCTTTAATTTTGAAACCTTTTCAGTGGTAATATCTATCAATAATTAATTTTAATAAATTCTTGTGTTTAAAATTCCTTTTTTAATGTGAAATTACAAAAATGTTACAAAGAAGCAGGTTTTTATACCTGATAAACAATGCAAAGTGAATCTAGAGTAGCTGTCTAAACTAGGCTGCCATGCAAAGATATCCTTCTATCAGTTGGAACATCTTTGTCAAAAGTCCAAAATAATTATAGATTTGATTAATATTATTTTTGTAACCATTTCTTGAAATGACAGTTCTTACTCCAAGCATTGCATATGTTTCTCTTCATTTCTCTTTTTCCACATCTTCCACTTCCTCCTCCTCCTTTTCCTAATCCTTCTTGATCTCATTCTTTCTCTCTTTTTGTTATAGTAGATCTGTGTTTGAAATTATTTCTTTTGTTAGTGATTACAAACAAAATTGCTTGTGTAAGGCAAGCAATTTAGAAAATTAAGTTTATAAAAAATTATTTTTCCCTCAGTTTCTAACAGACTAGTTAATATTTTTACCAACAGTAAACTTTAAACTTGAGAATTCCTGTAGTTGGGTAAAGAAAGCCTCAAATATTTGAATGATTTTTAGAAGCATGTAAACAAAATTGAAATAGGAAATGACTAAAATAAAGATCAGGTTCATGAGAGCAAACATTATATTTGAGGCAAAATACTTTTTCAATGCTACAAATGTGTGTTGATTAATTCCTTGCTAAGGTCTCCCTCTGGAAGCCGTGATGCGTCCTTGGTTGTCTTCTAGGTCAATAGCATGAATTCAGATACATTTCTGACTAAATGTATAAAGATAACGATAAAATTGGAGGAAAGATATGGATACATTTCCTCGAAAAAATGTCTTCCTTGTAGGTCTGCCTGACACTTTATTATGGGTTAAATTTTAAAAAAATATATTGGAAAGTGTGGACAGAACAAGTAATCAGCCTCTCATAGTGATTTTTTTTTACACAACTACCTATCAATTTTATAACAATTCTTACAGTTGTTTGTATCCTAACTATCAGTGCATTCTGAAAAAAAATTAAGTTTATGCAGAGACTATTTTTCCCATTTCTGTTCAAAAATGGAAATAATTTAAAAACACTATTTTTAAATTATATTAGGGTACTGCAAGCTAGATGGCCAAATCTCAACTTCAGAACTTTCTTTGCAAAAAAACTAATTATTGTTCATTGTTAAAATTAATAATTCCACTTACTCATCCAGCTTCTGTGTGATATTATAGCCCCATATAAAGAAACCATGAATTCCTGAACACCTGAGCTTTAGTCCTCCTAAAGATTTATCGCTTTGCTTATTTTCTCATGTTTTTCTTTGATCCTTTATTCCTACTTGGTTTGGTAGAAATACATTTTTTTCTGTAATGAGAGTGACCTTTAGTTTATTTATTTATTTATTTTACTTAAAATACACAAATTTTTTATTTTGCAGTTCTGGAGGTCAGAAGTCCCAGGTAGGTTTCACTTGGCTAAAATAAAGGTATCAGATCTTTAGTTTTAACAATAACTTGTATGTCAATTACTCTAAGTCTCCTTTGAATTTCCTCTCTATACACAATGTTTGCTTTAATGATCACTTTGGGAATGCCCTCATCATTAAAAATATGTTTTCTGTTTGATTCAATTACATCTATCATCATGAGAAAATTCTATGTTCATAAGAAAAGATGGACACACCATTTTCCTTATCTCTGCTATTACCATCTGTCTGTTCATTGTTGAATGAACAACAAAAATTTGCAACTCTGGAAACAGTATATTGAGTCTATTTGATATTGTATAATTTAGGTAAAAACTGAAACATCTTGCTAACAAAGTTCATGATTTATCACAGATATGAACATAAGGTGAGACTCAAATGCCAGTACCTGGAGATCCAACACACAGTTATAAAAAAAAGTTAAAAGGAATCTACCTTACCTTACTATATAATTTTGCTTGTTTGACCACAACAAAAACATTAGGGAAAACAAAACAAGGTGAAAAATCACTTGTGAAAATACATGTAAATGATATAACTTGTTTAATCTGATGACGATTACTGGAAGACCATCAATATGATTGTTTTATCTCTAGGAATTACCTTCTCCCAGAGTCAATGTTAGACACATCTAAGTAAACTTGGCAATAATAAGACCTAAAAGAAATCCCACACCTGAACCTATGAGCACATGAACACATGAACACATTGCTTCAAATGAAGATTTCTGAATTTTCCACAGTTGTCAGGATACTACAGTCATCTACAATCTCAAAAAACTCCTTAAGGTAATTTACCGATTGCCAGCATACAAATCAAGAGTTTGGAAAACAGTTTTTGAGACTACCTAAAATAATTAGAGGATATACTTGAGGAACTTTTAACATGGATCTCATTGTGACAAAATGATTTACTAGAAGAATAATTAAAGCAGATAAGACTTAATCCTCATGTTGTTCTGATGATTTTTCAAGCCTGACACTGGTCACTTCTTTCCATGAGTCTTTCCATACACCTTGTTGGGAAATAAATTTTGCTTGAATATATTATATTAAAATTCACCAGCTATAATCACTAACATTAGACACATACAGTTTTTGACAATGACTGAAGAAAAGGCATGGTACTTGATAGGCAGTGATTTGGGAATTAAAGAACCATACCTGGATTTAGGGAGAGGTTCTGGTGCTTGCAGTAGGGCTTGAAGAAATGTGCAGGTGAATTGTACACACTGTGGTATGAAAATCAAGGGAGAAACCTAATATTAATATGGAATAAATGGATAGAAAGGAATGGAAAATTCTGTGACTATCACCTTGTTTAGGTTGGATTGGCACTAGAGGGTGAGGATATCATGGCACACCACAAATTCTTGACAGTGCAATTTTTAAAATATTGGGAAGGGTGAGAGATGGGATAAATTGCATCACATGGCTTTCTTATTATTATTGACTCCAAAAGCAGAGATGAATCAAGAAGTGTATCTTAAATAGAATCAATCGTTTATGGAACTGATGGCTAAAGAATGAAATCCGGGACAAATAAGAAATTATTGAGTGTGTCTTGATAATAATTGAAGATAACAAGTGTGTGACCACAATTTTGCTAGCCACACACATCATTCAAGTGTGTATATGACTAATGGGATCCAAGCAAACCTTTAAGAATTAATTATAGTTTTGATATATTTGATCAGCTAACATAACTGCATGTTCTGAACTTGTCTCTATTTATTATAATTATAATTCAAAATCTGATATGAAAATTGAATTTCTATCAGGAAAGTGACAATGTTTTACTGTCCATTTTCTTTTCTTTGCCTTTCTTCCTTTCTTTCCCTTCCCTCTTTCTCTCATTCTACATTCAAAAGGATTTAAAGCAGAATGTTCATAATTTTTTGTGTCTACCTTTCATAAGATTGCTGCATATTATCTAGGGCTTCCAAACACATATTGAAATGACATAGAATAATTTCCTTGATCTTCATGGTTTTCTTTGAATCTACAGATTTTTATTATGGGATTTATAAATCTTTTGTAATTATATTTTAGCAGAAGTGCATATATACTTTCCTAGATAGAAGAACTATGTTTTTCAGCAATTTATCAAAGGGACTTAGGAGTCAAAAGTAGATTCAGAAATACATACTGTTGGTTTGCATTTCGATCCTATTATATTTGTTTCAATAATTGTATTTTTATTATCCCAGCTTTGATACATTATATGTTTAGATAGAAAACCTTAGTTAGAAAGTTTTCTGATGTCAAATTGTATTGCAATAAATAATTGGTTAAATTCTGGTTATATGAAATAACCCCCAAATCTCACTACTGGTGACATTACCCTCACAGAGAATAGTAATGTTCTAACCTGGAAATTATCAGGTTTGTTACCTAATTCATTATACAGAATTCTCTTTATTTATTGGTAATGAAAATTTCTATATTAAAAATTCTTTATAGTCTCCCTATAGAGTCATCAGTATCAGATAAATTATCAGTACTTTATATTTTCAGAAATGATATTTAACCTCTGGTTTTAGTCTCTACTGTGTGTTACTTTTTCTTATTATGCAGATTTCCCAGCAATATATGGCATCTCCTATCAGAATGCCTGAATTACTATTGGTAAATGTATTCAAGTCATTTTATAAAAGAAATGCTTAAAATGTAATAATATTAAAAGACTCTGGTTATGGTCAAAACCTATGTTCAGAATTATCAGTGACCTGCTAATCTAAGGAAGATGGCACTTTGCCATTGAAAATGTTATAATTATTTGCAATTTTTAAAAGAGAATTAACACTTTCTGCAAGTTTTGAAAACCTTCTAGAAAAATGTACTTAACTATCACAGCAGTACTGTGTTTAGGTCTCTTTGAGTTCATTTAACAAAAAGAATTAGGTGTAATAAAAAGTTTCAATTAATGTCTCCTGTTCAACTAGATTCCTAAATTTACTAAAACAAAAGCCTGTACAGAAATTACTTAAAGGAAAGTCTGACTACCAGGGGTCTCTTCTATCCTGCTAATTTCAAAAGATGTATAACTCAAGTACAAGCACTCTATTGTATTCCAAATGAAAGTGGCCAGGAAAATATGGAAACGTTCATTAAGCTCAACAAACTTACATTACATTCTTTTTTTTTTTTTTTTTTTTAATACCACTCAGAATGCGTTCTCTCCCTCTCACTCCCCCCAAAATGGGAGAGAAGAACCATCATCAATGGCAGTAGGCAGTTGCAAGAAAGCAACACCTGGAGCCAGCTTCACGCTCAGGAGAGGCCGCTGTGCCTCCTCCTCTTGCTTTTTGGTGCCCTACACATTCAGAGAACCTTCTCTAGTAAGGAACTATTGAAATGATCCCTGAAAGTGGAGTCTTTACATTACATTCTTAAAAATGAAAAATAATAATTCTGCTGCTGTTTGCCTACTGTTTTCATCCTGCAATTTTTAACCATTCTAAACTATTAAAAATGAAGAAAGAAACTTCTGAGGATTCGTCCCCTCTGAAAATTAAAAAATATATCTAAAGTTTAAGTTCTATTGAACATGTTCCCTTCATGCCCCATTAATCTATAAGGAGACCATTTCAGCTGGTACTTTGGCAATGAGTTGGAAGATGGATTCGGGACACTCCATTTTGCCTATTTCACTTACTGTCTGTATCGTCAGATCAATTAACCTTGTTTTCCTTCAGAATAAAAAAGTGTAAAGTGGTTTTACGTGTCAAATTGGTAAATTTTTCTTCAGTAACTTGAATAAAGCATTTTATACTATTTCTAAGAGTGGTGGCAGATAACTTTAACAGGATTTCCTATATATATATATATATTTAAATTTTATACCAAGATGAATTAAAATGAAAATTGAAAATTCAGCATAACTGTGCAAAATCTTTTGGATTTTGGCATGTTTTACCTCTTCATAGTGTTATAGTTTGTTTTGAGTTTTGATTTGTTTTGTTTGGTTTTGCTTGGTTGAGATACTGGAGGCAGGGATTGAATACGGGACCGCGTATGTGTGAAGCCAGCGCTCAACCACTGAGCCACATGGCTTGCCTGAGTTGGCTTTCTCATTTGTTTTGCTTGTTGTTTTGTTTTTTTGTTTTCAGGAGGCACACATGTGAGAGGCGGCATTCAACTGCTTGCGCCACATCTGCTCCCTATAGTTTGTTTTAAATAAAAGATGTGAAGACAATGCACAAGTCTTTCCCTATAACTTTTATTTAGGCAAGTGTATTGCTTAATTTCAGATGTCATCTTGGCTAGATTATTGTGTCCAGTTGTTTGATTAAACAAGCACTAGCTTGATTTTCACTGTGAGAGTATTTCATAGATGGATTTAAATCATTAGTCAGTTGGTTGCATTTACCATGGCTAATTACATCTACAACCAACAAAGGAGCTTGCCTTCAGCAATGAAAGGAGCATCCAAACAACTGGATGCCTTAAAATAAGAACTGAGGATTTCAGCACTCAGAACAATTGCTGAACCACATCTGCTCAATTGCTGTCTCTACTTCAGTTAACCAGCTTCTCCTGGAGAATTCAGTGTCACTTTCATTGCTGTTCCCAATTTGTGACTTCTGGGGAATTCACCTTCAACTTCATTGAGTTCCCAACTTGAGGCTTACCCTATGGATTCTGACTTGCAATTTCCATGGCCACATAAGCCAATTCCTACAATAAATCTCTTAATATTTACATATATATTCTGTCAGTTCTGTTTCTCTGGAGAACCATGACTGATACAGCAAGTCTTTTTTTATTATCATCTATAAATCTTTTTAAAAATTTCCTTTGTATTATTGGGTTATTAATAAAACATGAGGTGACAAAGGCATCAGTTATATGATAGTTGAATTAAATAGTTTTTTTCAAAATCAAATTCAAGGCCATTTTAGAGCATGGAAGACTTTGAATAAGTTATAAATAATCATGAAACACAGTATCTTCCTTTGGAACAAAGCATAGCAACATCAAGAGTCAAAATGTTATTTTAAATTACAATATAATAAGAAAAGTTAAAGATTCCATGAGCCAGTAAATTAGTTACCAATGGAAAAGTTCAGGTAAAAAATCTGAGTTCAGTGGAGTTTGATAACTCATGGTACTAAGCAGTAGTGGAAAGACCTCATGGAAAATCATGGGACTTGCATTAGATCTTGAATGACCTACAGTGTTTGGAATATGAACTTGAATGGTGGCAGCATGACAAGCCAAAATTATTAAAAGAATAGTAGTGCAAAATCAAAAGACTTCAAGAAATTTTGGTGGTGCAAGAAAGAGAATGCATTGATTAAATCAGAGGTTATTTGAGGGAATTGTAGATGATAAAATTTAAAAGATAGAATGGAACAAAATGACAGTATTTTGAATAATTAGCTAGTTTAGACATGTCATTGGAAACAATACAGAGTCTGAATTTTTTTGTAGGTGAGTGGCATATGAAAATGCATACTGCTTTAGGAGGATTAAAAAGTAGCCAGTTGCAAACAATTCAACATTTCAATAGTCAGATATTGTTTTCATGTATTGTGAATATTATCATCTTGGTTGTTATTCTCTAAAGATGTGGTGAAGCAATTTACTTTTTGGACATTATATATCATCCAGAAGTTGGGATTTTCATATCCCATTGGTCAAATTGGAGATTATGCAACTAATTGGCAAAAACCCAGCCAAATATGACAGGGTTAAGTAATTAATTTAATAATTTTTACTCCATCTTGATCCCGAAATTTTCAGAAACAGCTATAAAAATGATCTGAAGTTAGATTCTCAGCCTATTGGCCATGCAGGGAGCAGAGCAAAATTGGTTAGAGGATTGTGGAAGTGATTCAAATGAGAGATAAAAGAGGGTGTTCACTAGATCTGCGGTAAGATTGAGGGGGAGAGTACAGATTTGAAATGTAATGTGGAGAAAGAGAATTAAATGAATATGGCAAAAAAGGGATAGAGAGGAGTTAGTGATGAACCTAAGTGTCCTTGCATGAATAGCTGATTGGATGGCCATGCCACCAAATGAAAAGGCAATGATTATTGAAAGAAGAGACATAGTAGGAGAAAATTCATAAATATTTTTGAATATGTGGTATTTGAAGAGAATTATGGTGTTGAGAAAATTCTGGGAATCCCCAGCAGTCAAGAGGTGATCATTTAAGAAGCCAAATAAGGAGTGCTGCAAGGAGAAATGAGTGCTCAATGATGTCAAATGTGGCAGAGATATACATAACAGAAAGTCTGCCCAGGTATTGAAGCATTCTAGTGAAGTATTAATCTAAAGAGGCCCTTAGGTACAGTTAATAAAAAATTGGTGAATGTTTTCTTTCAGGAAAAAAAAGAATCCTTGATTTATATTCACTACCATGCATGGCAAGGATAGGAAGCTCTATTTATTGTAATAAATTATATCTAGAGTACATTGAACTTTCCAGTTAATTAAATAATTCCATAATTTATTTCTATTTATGTTTTAGTATTTTTCCCTGGTGGAAGCTAAAGATCTTTAATATCTGGGCCAGAATGTATAGAGAAGCTTTGGAACTACATTAACCCTTTTCTCTTCATTCACTTTATTTAAGGCAAAAATATCCTTGGTATATACCTACAAATGTAGGCAAATTGGCCTCATTCATCTGTGTAATCAGGGACAGTTTCACATTAATCCTAGAAATGATTTCTAAATCTAGTCAATTTTCCAAATGTTTAAATTACTTCCTGAGAGAATAAAATCATTTCTGAGTCAACACTAATGTTTGCAGGTCATGATTAGTTACTGAAATAGGCCATTTTTACACAACAACCATGAAATAAATTTTTGAGAAGGAAAATTTTATGTGGGCAGTTAATTTATACAGACATAAACATGCATAAATGTTGACACATCAAAAAACACACATACACACAGGTTAAATTTAGGATAAGATAACAACCTTCTAATTTATTTTTTTCTTTTCCCTGACCAAGTTCCTTTGTTCATTTGCTGATTAAATAATAGATAATAATTTAATTTAACAAATATTCCTTGATTATGTACTATGATGCAACACTATTCGAGTACTATGACAGATATTTTCTTCTTTTCATGAGGCTTACAATTAGGTGATAAAAAATCATAAATATGTGTACAAATAAGGAAATGAATTAAACATATCAGTAAATGGTATGAAGAACCAAAAATAAAGTTATTTGTAAGAAAAGTAGTGAGGTGGGGTGGCTACTTTAAATTGGATGGTATTTTTTGATTGCCCATATCATATCCATTTCCTTTTTTACTTTATCTCAACATAATCTCTATCATTTTGTATCGAATTATTTCCCACCCCACCTCTTGCCACCATGCAGAGAGGAAGATGATTCCATTCTTTTGCTCAGCATGAGTCCTGGTTTACCATAGTCAATGGGATCAATGCGAGTACCGGTCCAATGGTGGTCACATGACCAAAGTTTGTCCAGTCTGATGGAAAGGAAATAATTTTCTTCATGGATGAATGAAAGGTTGCAACATGCCTACTATTGCACATAGCCAGGTAAAAAGGGAAGCATTTCACTGGATGCCATTTTATAAATACAAAAGAAACAACCCTTAATATGAAGGTAGTTTGTGAGGGTAGAGTGCAAAGAAAGACTCAACCCAGATTACTGCTGATATCATTCAGCCCCACAGCCAATTCTGACACCTATCTTTATCTTTTGACTTCCACTTATGTAATATATGATTTTTATTATTTAAGCCAATCAATTTAAAAGTTAATGTCACTTGTACCTGAAACATACTAATATGGAGGATCAAGGACATCTATTTCATATGAACACTTAGGTCAGGAGAGAGAGAGCCATGCAAATATCAGCAGAAGGAACATTTCAGGTGGTGGGAACAGCTAGTACAGAAGGCCTAAGGTAGAAATGAATCCAAAATGAGAGAAAAACAGAAAGAATACCAATGTGAATGGAGTTTACTATATGGAGGAAAGAGAAATTCAAGGAAATCATAAAAAGTGGGTGGGGCCAGATCATACAGAGCTTTATTTGGATAGTTCTTCAAATATAGCAGTCATGGATGTGTACACACCACATTGATATTTAAGTACTTTATATCTTATGTAGACCTTAGGGGAGATGTATAAAATGTCAAACATTGAGAGAAGTTGTTTTATTTCATTAAGAAGCATTGCACAAAGAAATGGGACAGCTGTTTTACCATTTCTATTTTGAATCAGTACTGAGACATTGAGATATTTTCATAGTTAAATGGCATGAGATCCTGAAAAACATGGGGAGAGTCCAGAGTAAAACAATGCCTACTGCAACTTACTGCATATATCTCTAGGAATGCACCTTGCAAATCTTATTTCTGCATGAGGTGGGTGAATCTTCTTTCTTTCCTTCTTTCTTATCATCCTTTCTTCCTTCCTTCCCCTCTCTTTTCCCAGTCATAATATCAAAATCTCCAAAAATATTTTAGTAGTAATATAAATAAGAATGTTAATTTTGACATTTATTTAGTTCTTAACATTCTCCTGGGACTCTTCTTAGATATTTATTATTTAGTCCTATCAAAAATCCTATG
This sequence comes from Cabassous unicinctus, assembly GCA_029593785.1. Lineage (NCBI taxonomy): Eukaryota > Metazoa > Chordata > Mammalia > Cingulata > Chlamyphoridae > Cabassous > Cabassous unicinctus. The sequence continues at coordinate 18,458 of JAQZBX010004524.1, read as the reverse complement.
GATAGATACTCTCATTACCTACAGATTTTGTAGATTAGGAGCTAAGGCACAGAGTGCTTAAGTGTAGGGCTGAATTCCAAACAGGTAGTAAGTGGTAGAGTGCAAAACTGAAACCAAGCTGCCTGGCTCCAAAGACTATACCAATAACCAGTATTTTGTTTCAAAGTGGGTCAGAAATCTATCAATATAAATAAACTGAGATACTACATAACATGAGATATTTCCAAATACAACAAAATAATTAGTTGTATGTTTAAAACTGAAAACAATCAAAATTTTACAATGAGGTTATTTAAGGCATTATATGTTTGTAAAAAGGTAATCTGATACAATGGGAAGTATAAAACTAATCTTGTACAATCTTCTACATTGACTTCCAATCCTTTTCACTAAGAAACTATGGCACAGATTTCTCTGTGTTTCTCCTAAGGTGCAATACTTTTTTGTTCATCTTACATTATTCTGACCCTTTAGAGTTATAATTTCAGGTTTAATTCCTTGTGTTAGGTCTTTACTAATATTTTAGAAAATTCTTTCTGCATTGCCTCACACATTACATTTAAAAATATTTACTGACTATCTACTATTAGCTATGTATAGAAATAATTAGGCCACAGTTGATCAAAGTTCATGATATTATTAATTGTAAAGTTTGGTATATTTGGTATATTGTTTTATCCAGTAAAAATGGCTAAAACTAGTCACAATTGGAGAATGACCTATTTTTCCCATTTTTGTATTAGTGCAGTTTTTTGATGACTCTTTCTTCATTTTGTTCATCTGTATTCTCTGCAAGCTCTATAGCAGCAGAGGAGTTTATTTTATTCCCTTTTTGGTGAGAAAAGTAACTTCCTTTTTTAGTTAGTTGAATAGTAATATGAAACCTAGGGCACGTTCTGGATAATGCTGTTCAATATTCTCTCTGAAAGTAGCAGGTTGTGTTTTTGCTGCATATTCATTTCTAATACCACAAACTATATGCTAAGATCTAGAAGAAAGAAGAGGTAACTGAGAAGGAGTCAGTTATGACCTCTGTATGTTTCTAAATTTTTTTTCTTTAATTATTTCATATGTAAGTTATTAAACTCATCTGGAAATCTAACAGGGTCTTTCTTATATATTTACACATATGATTTGGTATGTGTAGCATTATTATAAGCTCTACCAAGCTCCTCTTACTCCTGTCTTCTGAAAACAAACTCTATTCCCAACACTATAGGGATGAACATGAATCACAGTGGAGCCATTTATTCTTCTTCATGGTTGATTTACTTGCCGCAGTTCTTTACTCCTTCCTGATATATGCTTTTTGTCATGTTACCTGCAGTGCCTCCCAGTAAAGAGGTGAGGTATATTATTTCTCAGCCCCTTAACTTTTGACTTGGACATGTTGCTTGTATCAAGAGACAGACCTAATAAGCTGCTAGATCTGAACCTAAGCCCAAATAAGCCTTGCAACTTTCCTCCTGCCATCTTGTAATTCTGAAATTACCACAGAAAGAGCAGTTCTAGGCTAAAAGGAGAATAAGAGGTACTTGGAGCTGTGTTGAGGTGAGGAGACTAGATATCTGGCCTTAAGACTTGTGAATTAAATAAATACTAGTTTTTGTAAGACCCTGCGAATGTATGATTGTTTTTCAGGCTACATTAACAGATATGTATATATCTCCAATATACCATGTCTCAATGAGAAGTGAAGGTATGAGCAAGGGACCAGACCTATGCATTCGAATCCTTCTCAGACATTTTACACAATAAAACATAAGAAACAATCCTTTTTCATCTAGGATCACCAAAATATATGGGTAAACTCTAGAACTGCCCATTTTCATGTTCCTGGGCATAAACTAAAAAGTACTTCCAGTCATAGAAAATGAAGAGATAAGCTGAGATTAGACATAGAAAAAGAGAGATCACTAACAGTGCTTCAGGCCGTGGAGTCTGTTATTCCTGAAGCCATCTCCATCTTTTTAGTCCTTGGAGTAAAAGCATGAGCAATATTGTGGAAAACAAAAGACAGGCTCTAAGATGGATGTGGAATAGTGGAGTTCAGGTGCTGAGAGTGTCAAGATTCCAACCTAGATAGATATTCTTGCTATACAGTAGCAAGTTTGCTCTGTTTTGTTTTGTTTGTTTCATTTTCATGGATCTCAAACCAGTAGCTACACAGACTTAATCTTTTCCTCTTCCCTGATATTATTTTAATCCTGTTTTATTTCAAGATTTTTAGTATAGATAAAACTATATTTCTATGTGATATGGAAATCAATTTTTTTAAAAATAGATTGACCATGTTCCCAATGTTATCTGTTAAGTAGTTTGTTCTATGACTTCAGAAATTTCAGCTTGGTTATAGGTTAAATGTCATATATACAAAGGGCTATTTACCTTTTGAAACTTTTGCTTTATTGATCTATTTACCTTGTCTTCAACTGATACCAATTATTTTAATTTTTGTATATTTATACATTATATATATATATATATTCTTACACTTGTTCATATGTATATTTATACCTGATATATCTATTCCTACATTATTATTTTCACGACATTTTTGAATATTCTTAACAATTCTTTTACTTCTGAATTTTATAGGCAGCTTGGCAAGTTCTTTAATAAATTTTCTGGGTTGAATTTATAAGTTACTGTGGAAAGAATAGATTCCTTTATAACATTAAATCTCTTTCAGGAACATGGCTTTTCTCTCTATTTTTCTGTTCCACTTTATTTCTTTTGTTAGGTCTTCATAGCTTTATTCATATCATTCTTGCACATAATTTCTTTAAAAAGATGTATGTTTAGGTGACTGAGTAGAAAAATGTCTGGCTATTGAATTTCATCTGCTACTCTGTGTGAGATGCAGTAATGTACTATAATTATAAAACAGGCTTCAACTTAAAGATGCCATTTGAAACAAAAATAAGAGAGAGATGTTCAGCTTTTTCTAATAAAGTCCTTTATGCCTCTGGTCAGTGCTTCTAGACAGCTTACACATGAGAATATAAGAAAGATATGGTGATATTTGAATTCTCAAATATCAAAGGGATTCAGGGAAACCTAGTTCTTCCAGACGTTTTGTCCAACCTTCCCATTGTGAATTGCTCCAAAATAAAGACAATCCACTTGGAAGCATCCTGGGAGTCAGAAAACTACTTAGCACTTCTTCTCCAAGGGAGAACGCTGTTTCATGTTGGTCTAAAGCAGAGGCCTTGGCAGAAGCCGTTGGATAGTCGGTTGGAAAGAAGGAAATCACACTCTCAGTATCCAGACTCAAACATCACTGCCTCAATAACAGTTTAATCCTGAATAGCATAGCCTCCTAGAGTATTAAGAGACTGGTACTGAGAAAGCTAAATCTGATGAAAGTGCACTTGTTTGCTCAACACTCAAAGCAACCCCTAGGTGCTGGTGCTCATAATTGGTCCAGTAGGATACGTGCATCTAAAATGGTACCAAGAAGCACCTGCTCCTCTGTTACCTGTCATGCAGACAGTGCATAGAGATAGACCCCAACCAGTAAAACCAGGGTAAACCAATCTCAACAGTCTAGAGCCTCTCTCCACCGCCAGGAACATGAGTGAACAAGTGGATATATTTTCATTTCTCTGACTGCCAGTGTATAGAACATACTTCTTGAAGGTGACCACTGTGTATTACTTTCTATTTCCCAATTTAATATATAGGTTACAGTATGTATGTAAAGAGAGAAATCTTGTCATTTATTAAATAATTTGCCATGTCAAGAGAAAACAATAATAGTTGGCCCAAAAATGGAGTGTTGAGAGAAAATGTTACTCTCAAATGGAGAACTCAGGTTAGACAATGTCAGATGAGTGTGAGGAAGGGAAAAGGAGCATGATTTTCAAAAGCAAAAAACAACAGTTAATCTTTGTACCATGTTTAGAAAAATAAAAGGCTTTCTATGATGCTGACTGGCTGGCAATATCTGGACCAAATTGTAAGCATTGGATAATTTCTTCACTGACTGCTTTTTCTAGAAAATGGACTTTGCTACTTACAAAAAAGTGACCAATTCATTTTATGGAGTGCTACTAGTCATTTTAGCAGAAGTCAGTTCTACACTGTTATCAGAAGATTAAGTAGTCATGTCAAAATTTAACAGATATAACACAAGATAATACATCTAATTCTGACTGAAAAGAAAGCTCTTCATCCAGAAGTTCTCTACTCAGAGCTGTACATGGTAGTTGGGCAAGTGTCTCCCTGTGGTGTAGTAGAAGATATTTGCAGTTTTCTGTGGGTTTGTTATTTTATGTTAGGTGCTGGGGTATTTTTTGAAATGTATGCATTTTATGAAATTCCATTTATGGACTTGAGTGGCAAAGATGTCTAGAAAGACTACTGTTTTTTGCTTGTTTGTTTGTTTGTTTTTATGGTTTTCACCTCTAGGCACCACTTGTATCTTTTCTTTCAGTAACAGCACTTCTTTCCTAACTACAAGGGAAGGCAAATTACCTACCATGGGATAATCATATTTTTCTAATTTTCTGAGCAAGATGGTTGGGACAAGAATGTCATGTTTCCAATCAATCTCTGAGATTTTATATAATGGGTTCACTATTCTTTTTATAATCTACTATATGATATATGACAGAGAGAGGAAGAGTGAAAGAGAGAGAGGAGGGGTGGGGTTGGTTGTCAGTCATACTGAGAATGTGAAATATGAACAAAAACTTGAAGAGAAGAAAGGGAAAGCAAAACTTTTTTGGATATCTGAGTCTGGATGTAATAAATCACTCTCCCTTGGTATTCAATGGCAAGAACTGTGAGAGGTTTGGGATTTTATCCTACTTGAAAACTGATGAGATTGCTTGTCACAGTTTTATGGATGCTAATAGAAGTGACAAGATTCCTGGGTCAGAAACATTGGACAGTTTATTATTAACAGCAATCGTGAGCAATGGTAATAGCCAAAGTATTAGCAATTTTGTACTGGATCTCAAAACTCCAATTCCCAATTGGTGACATGAAGAGGACCAAATAACATCTACATACAAGTAGGTTGAGTTACAGGAGAGGAACCTTTAGTTTAGAGAAATCAAATTCTTTATAATAGCAGAGAGTATGCTTGACCTTTGCTCTAGAGGGAGATACTTCTCTCTTCTAAGGCAGGCAAAAGTAGTTATTATCTCACTTGGCAAGAAGTGTAGAAACAAAAGTCCAGAACTCTACTTGACTTTCCATGATTTGGGTGTGGAAACAATATAATCCTCTTCTTTGCTTAAACTAATTGACTCAGATAGCTTTACACTTCCAAATGAAATAAGCCTGATTAATATCTACATGCCTACATACATACTTATGTATTTGAGTGTGTGTGTCTAGACTCTATTTTCGTTGTTCTTTGTGATGTTCCATTCACTTAGGAAGTATTAGTGGACTTTATCTAGCACTCAAAAAATGTCCAAATGGGTTACCATGTGAATTGTCACTAGCATTCATTAAAACTTCCCTGATCCAAGTTTTATGTCACACATCTTAAGATCAAGGTTTTTAGAAAAGTCTTGGTAACTGTTCAATATATGTCTTACCTACTGCTTTTATCATGTCTTAGTTTACCTCAAATCATAAAGAACTAGCAATTTCTAATTATAATCAGCTCTTTAGCTACATGAAAATTGGTAATCTTACTTTAGCAAATAGTTTCTCTCATATATTTTCTAAATAGCAACATTGAAGAATAATTTTTTCTTTAATTTTAAAACAATTTAATTTAGATGCTATTGAGTATTTAAAAATATCAAGTTGAAGGAGAATGGAGACATAAATTCTTCAAGACCATTTATATCCTGGTCTTCACATAGGAGGTTCATGCACATCATTATTAGGGCATATGCTAAGGACATACAATGTGCTATGCTAGCCAAATAACCTGGGCTGAAATCCCAGCCATACAATTTACTAGCCTTGTGATCTGAGACAGTTTATTTAACTTCTCTGTGCTTCTGTTTCCTTTTCTAAGAAAAGGGAATAATGATATTTTGTACCTCTTAATGTTACTGTAAGAATTGTGTAAGCTTTGTTTTCTGTAAAACAGAATATGTTTGGGACATAGAAATAATACAATAAGTTGTAGTTATAATTCTCATTTTTCTATTTCATTCTTTTGTGGTCACATGCATACATTTATAACATGGCCAGCTGGAGTTGCAATGCAGCTTATAGCTGTTGAAGTCTTTCTCTGGGCACAGCTAAGTAGCCCATATGGAAATCAAATACACCATTCACTTTATTTGAACCAGGATAAAATCAGATGAGCAAATTGGCCCGAATGCAGAGTTGGCTGCAGTTAGTAAGTCATAAAATGAGGGAATTCATTTGGAATCCACAATCCCCACCATTACTAAACAAATGAATATAGCTCTGTGTCACTGCTCAACATCAGGTATTTCTATGTGGAATTATTAGTATTCTAGGGAGGACTTTTCTGCATGAGAACATCATTATTTATGTTGCAAAGATAATAGGCCTATAATGGAAAGGGTAATGTAGATCTGTACTCAGGGCATAATACTGCAATTCTTTTGGCTTGTTAAGATCAGTGGGTGCACACAGAGACAATAGCACTGGGAAAATGATGAGACGATTATTATGTGTTTAAAACCACAGTTAATTACACAAATTACACCTATTAAGTGACAGGGAATTAACCATTCACTTCGTACATGCCTATTTGTAGCAATAGGTGCCATGAATATAAGAAAACAAGGAATTAAAGGAATACCCTTCTTCTCAATATACGTCACAGGAACCAGAACAATATGGTTTGGTTCATAGTAATGTTAGGTATACTCACTCCCCTAGTTCACTTTATAAAATGAGAAAAGTTAGTTAATACAGTATCTGTAAGTGCATTAATTATATTATAATTAGTATATTATAGTTTAACATCCAAACACACACACGTGTGCTCTCAGTTAGAGTAGGTCATCATTTAACCATTTAAAACCTCAGAATCAATATTGTCATTTTCCTACAGTAATGTACACTGCCCAGACCTCTATATGATTTACTTCTGGACTCTGCAATATAAATAATAACAGGGAGAGAAGAGAAGCATTTCAAAAATAATAAGAAGTTTGAATAAGAATATACAAGGGAGATAAGTGTGAAGAATTCTGGTTTCTTAGCAAGGAGAAGTGAAGGGGCATTTAACAATAGTTTTTACCTACAGGAAATAGTATTGCCGATGCATGTTTTCTGTGCTTAATAAATTGTGAGATTTTTAAGATAGTAAGTTAAATGCCATTAATGAAATCACCTTTTTCTTCTTCCTGTTACTGGCATGTAGACATCTTGAAATATCACTTATAAAGCAAAGTAGGCAACCTCGTGATAAATATTGTGTCATCATCCTTAAAATTTCAAATATTTCCTATCTCCTAATCAGAAAGTCTTGTCCAAGGAATTCATAAGTGTAAGGCCCTGGACTCAAAAGAGCTGGGACTTTAACATAGATTAATGAGCTTCATGGACAAGAAATTACAGGAGTTTAAAGACAATGGTTAAAGGCAGCCTCCAGCCATAACCCACTTAACTGACTGAGCAAGCCATAGCCTAGGGGCAGCTCATCCCCTCCCAAGAATAAACAAAATGGAGCAGATAAGGGCCATCACTCCCTCCCCAACCCCTGCCACATTCCAAGACCTCCTAGTCCACTCCCCCCTGGCCATTTGGTCCCAGGCTGTACTTGGTTTCCCAGCTATTGATGTACTCTATAAAGCCATATCCACCACCCTCTGGGGATGGGCTGAAGTCTATTCTTCAGACCCCCTCCATTGGGATAGCTTCCCAATAAACTTCCTGCCTGCAAAAAATAATAATAATAAAATAAAGACAATGGTTGTCAACTTGCATAAATCAATTTTCCTATATTTTAAACCTAATTTTACTTGTTTCCAGAGAGTGACAGCACATGCTAAACATGCTCCCATCTCACCTGTGCTCATGTATTCCCTATGCTTAATGTGTTCTCCTTTCATGAATTCACATGAATCATTGTTTTTGCTTCTTAGCTGCTAAAACAAATACCATACAATGGGTTTGCTTAATAACAGGAATTTTTGGCTCATGGTTTTGAGACTAGGAGAGGTCCAAATTCAAAACATCTTCAAGGCAAAGCTTTCTCCCTGAAGACTGGCATTCTGAGTCTGACTGCCAGCAATCCTTGGTCTTTGGATTTTCTGATACTTGGCAAGCACATGGCAGCATCTTATCCTTTTTCTTCTGGGTTCCCTTGATTTCCAGATTCTGGTTGCTTCCTGTGGCTTCTCTATCTGTGGCCTTCTGATAAAGTGTCCAGTAATAGGATTAAAACCCATTTTGACTCTTTTGGGTCATACCTTAACCTAAACCTTGAATTAACCTAATCTAAAGGTGCTATTTACAAGGGGTTCACACTCACAGAAATGGATTAAGATTAAGAACATGTTTTTCTGGGGTATATAACTCCAAGCCACCACCATTCACTTTCTTTGTTCTTTCAGCTCTCTGTTCAATGTCTTCTATCAGTAAAGCCTTTGCAAACCATCCTATAAAAGCCAAGCCACCTGCTGTGCACTTACTGGTTATATTTCTCTATAAGACTTCTCACCACTTGAGTTATATATTTACTTACTATTGCTCTTCCTGTGCTGCAACATAAGTTACATGAAGTTAAGCATTTTTCATGTTTTATTTACCAATGTATCCCCAGCAAATGAACAATGCTGGCCACAGAGTAGCTGTTCTCTATTTATCACTTCAGTGAATGAAAAAACAGGAAGCATAAAAGAATAATATTGTCACTATTTATGCATATGTCTTATTTCCCTTACTAAAGTATGGCTCTGAAAGAACAATTCCTTTTGTATGTTGTCCAAGTAAATAATCACCATGTAAGCAGTGACAGATTAGTGGGTGCTTGTTGGCATTTAAATGTTTAACACAATTTATTGAGTAACACTATAATGGAAGAAATGGTTTGATGCATTTCAAGATATTTAAGATGAAAATAGCTTTGTCCCTGGTAAATAGACTCAACAACACAATGATTGAAATTATTAAAAGTAAAAGTTTGCAACCTAGTATACTCATTCAATAATTAACAAATATTTATTGGGTGCCTGTTTTATGCTAGACACAGTGCCAGGAGCTGAGGATATAACAGAAAGCAAGGCACTACTTCTGTTCTCAAAGGGATTTCAGTCAACTGATGTTGTAGAGACTCAATCAGGCAGGCAATAGAATATGATAAGATATCATATAGGAGGACACTTATTTCATTCATGAGGCTGAGGATAGTATTCCTGGATGGCATAATATAAATTATCACACAATTTAAGAGTGAGTGGGATGGTTTCACTTAAGCATAGAGGACTATATATTGTTTCCTCTTTCTGAAACTTCATTAAAGTGAAGTTAAAATAAACATTAAAAGATAGTGACAATGGAGAGGGAGAATACAGCAAAATGTTGTGAAACTATAAAATTGGACAAGTAATAATAGACTAAACAGTACATAGAAAGCTAAAATGTAAGAAAGAAGTTGGGGAAATTTCAAAAGAGTTTAGCTTAATCAATAGAAACTTGGAATGAGGCAAGAATTGGAGTAACAAGTATCTCTGAAAATAGTGCAATTAAGGTATAAAACAGAAGACTTAGTTAAATTTTGTATATATATATATATAAACTTCCTGATTTTCTTCCCAAACTTAAGGAACTTGGAAGCAATTACCCCTCCTTCAACCCAAAAGGACAAGATACATTTGGAATTCAAGAAAACCTGTTTCAAGTGAAGGAAACAGAGGCACTATTCTAAAAAAAATAGTGAAAATCTATTTAGTAAGTGGTAAGACCACTAATCACTTTCCCAACTTGACTGAGAACACTGTCAACTGGGCATATGCTTTCTATGCAGGAATTTGTAGGGACCCTCTTTGGAAAAACTGAAAAGACAAGACTTGTAATTCTGAAATGACCCAGCCAGAGTACCCACCTGTGAAGCCATTGACCCATAAAGTCTTTCTCAAGAACATACTGGGTAACAATAGTGAAAATGTTCAAAACTAGAAAGAAAAACTATTTTCTTGTAGAATTATACACAGATAAACTACTATTCAAGTGTGAGATTAAAAGGATGTTTTCAGGCATGCAAATTCTAAGAAATTAACATTCTATCACATTACTAGAAACTGTAGGTTATGTTCCACCAAAAAAGGAGAGATCTAATAATGAGGAAGATTGAGAATCTATGAAATTGTGGATCCAACACAGAAATATAGATAAAGGAAACACTCAGAATTATTGAGATTGAAGAAAACTCTGAAGATAAAACCTGTGCAGCAGGCAGATAGGTTTCAGTATATTTCAAGGTGATATATGCTCCTGAGGTGAATTAATTCATAGGTACATTGAAAAGTAAGCAAATGACAAATAAGACACTTTTACATTTCTGGAAAAAAAAACAAAATTTTATTAAAAAAGGGAAATGTAACCATAACATACTACATGGATGTCAGTTTTATTTACATAATCATAATAACGTGAGTACTCAATTTTTTGCATGTTTTCTCTTAATCTTCCCTACGCCAGTGGGAGACACTTAGTTGTTTAATTTTTTACCAGTTCCTTAAGTTAAGCGAATTTTAGGTATCTAGCTCTGCTTATCAGAATTCCATGGATTCTCCAGAACTAGGGTGCCAGTTTTTCAGCCAGCTGACTTCCATAAGCCCCACAAGGATTCTTCACATCTTTCTGTTGAGACTTATACCTTTTGTCAAAGCCTTGATCCCATTCTCCCTCACCTCTCTATCCACGGTAGCTCTAAGTCCCTACTACCTTTATTTTCTGAGGGCTATAGGGATACATTTGTTCCCATGACAGATGAAAAAGGCAGTGGTACAAGATGAGGCTAGAGGAGAGGCTGAACACATATCTGAGGAGATGAAGGAGCCCCCTTGTTTATCATCCCCTATTCAATGCACTCTGGGTATCAAGGACCATTTTATTGCATCATTTCAGGGTAAATAAAATTCCCAAGATGTACTCAGTACATCTCAGTCACTCTTTTTTCACTGTGCTGCTTGAATTCTGGTTCTTCATCAATGTTATATGCTTGGCTTTTCCCCAAACTTGTAAGGAGTCTTCCTATACTTCAACAAATGCTCCCCACTCACAGTTGTAAATAATTACATTGATAGTTGGGCATGATAAAAAGACTTCTATCCATGTTTGTATCTTTATAAAAACCACCTGAATTCATAGGGTTGGTGATTAGCAGGGCACCCGCTGTGTCCACCCACTGTGTCCAACCACACACCCCCATCCCAAACTTGTGATTATACCCCCAACCCTCACATCCAGAACAGCTGTGGAATGAGTCTGCACCTTTCACCCCCCATTATTAACATTTAACCACACTCTTGCCCTGTTAATAAACTCTTATAACAATCCTAACTTTTGAAAAAAAAAAAAAATCATTTGTAAACACTGTAGTACTGATACTAGTGAATATATTTAATCTAACAATTAGCGGGAAGGAGACAGTTGAGGTGAGAGAGGGAAAGTTACACATCTTCCAAAATAAGAAGTTAAAAAGCAATATCTAAAATTTAAAATCAATAAAGGCAATATAATTAATTTATTAAGAAATTTAGGGAAATGTACAATGTACACTGATATCTTGCAATGTCCCACATCCTGCAGTACACTTACCCTTTTGAGGTCTCCTCACCTTGAATCTAGGCTGGATTTGTGACTCTCTTTAATCAACAAAATGCAATTGAAATGGCATAGAGCAAATGAATTCCCCAGCTGAAGCCAATCACTTCATAAACTCATGAGAGACACTAAAATGGTTGATGCTTTAAGTTGCTAAATTTGTGATGGCTTATTATTCAATAATACATAACTGAAACAACAAAGTTTTCTCACTTTTCAGTTGGGAAAATGCAGAGGTATGTTCTGCATTGTTTCTCAGAATGTCCGAAGATGATATTGGGACATTCTGTGGATTAAACTCGAGTTGCACACAATGGTATCAGATTTGTTAACATAATGTTTACTAGGTTACCTCCTTCCTTCGCCTTTATTCTCCACTTCCCCACATTTGTATCTTGTGTCACCTCCCAAATAAAATACTTTCATGTAAAACTTTGTTTCAGGCTCTGCTTCTGGAAGAAACCAAAGCAAGGCAAGGAGAACAATTGAATTATTACATACAGAGAATTTAATTTGAGATTTTATTAACATCACTCTCTAATTTGGGAAAAGGTTTGAAATAGGACATGGGTGGAAGAGGAGACCAGGTAGAAGATGGCTGTACTAATTTAGGTGTGAAAAGAGGTATAATGAAATAAAATAATCATTGACGGAAGCAAGTAGATGAATATAAAAGCTTCTTCAGTGGTAGAATCAACAGATATTAGCAACTGGGTGTCTGTGGTATGTGAAATTGAAAAGTCAAGGGAGCCACTCTAGCTTGCAACTGAATGGATGGATAGCAAACACAAGAGTGTCTGATATAAGGATATAAGGAGGAACTTTATAAACATAGAATTAAATGTATTGAGTTGAACTACCTGTGGGGTGTCCAGTAGATTATTGTACAGATATGTGATATTTGGAACTAGGGTTCCAGAGCGTGATCTGAATGCGCTGGAACTAATACATTAAAAATCACCAAAATTCAAGTGGTAATTGAATAACAGTTTTGTACAAGATATTGTAGAGTAATAATATTGGTTAATGTTGCATAGTAACATTGCATAGTAACTGGTAGCTTACATAATAATTTAGCATTTAAATGCTGGCTTGAAATCAGTGAACACCTGCACACGGAAGTAGAATTAAGAATTCCTCTTGGATTGTATAGTAGGATGCCAACAGATATCCCTATAAGAGTATGGAGATTTCACTCTATGCTTCTATTAGCTCAATAATCCTGTTACTTCAGTTTGGCTTGAAGTGATATTGAATTAGTAAACCCTACTTTAGTCCATAGAAAAATATACAAAGTAAAAATGCATAAAAGCAGATAATAACATGGTAATTTTAAATATACAGGAAACACACCACAGTTATGAACCTGAAGATGGTTTTTAAATATTATAGTGGTTTAGTGATTTGACTTTGGAATGCTTTTTTACGCTGTAAGTGAACCAGAAATACTTTAGGAAATTTCCTCTTCTTTTGGAATAGTAATTAGGGTCTATATTTTGTCCCTTTTAATTCCTCTGAAAGGAGGCCCTGCTGAGAAAGAAAGTCACCAATGTAAACAAAGATCACTGAACTGCCATCTTCCATTCCAGTCTTTCAAATCAGCAAGTCAGGCCACTGCTCTAGAGGCTCAGATCAGTCTGGACATAGACTGCTTTTATAGATCGTGACCCTAATTTTGTATAGTTACCTTGAAAAGAATAGACTTTACCTGAATTTGACTGAGCAACTTCTTTTCAGAAAGCTGCTTCTGTGTACAGCACATTTTCTGCAATAGAAATTCAAGGAACTTTTCTATCTCAATACTGTCAGCCCAAATGACTTCAAGCAGTTTCAGTTCTGCCATCTGTAAGAGATGAATTTGTTCAATCAAGTAAAATCACTGTACCAGCTCAGTTACTGCACTAGAAAGCACTCCAGTTTTACCTAACTCTTCTTATTCCAAGGTTAAATTAATGTCTGAAGTTCTATACTTTGCCCTGAACAAGTGGTTTATATATTTGTAATAGTATATTCATAAAAAGATTAGCTAACTTAAGAAGTCACATGGAATGAATTATACATCTGGGCTTCTCCTAAAAACATAGTTGAAGATTCATTTTGAGTCAGAAGAAATAATTTCTGTATTTTATTATCTGAATTTTAATCTGCACACTATATATTTTTAGGCAACTGGTATGCTACCTTCTTAATGCACATACACATACATACACACCCAGAGGCACATATTCAGAAGCTTCAAGTCCAGCTCACCTTTAAAATTTGTTCTATTTATCATCTACCAAATCTCTTTTCATATTTGCTTTCTTCATCTTCATCATTTTCTTTCCTCACCTAGAACTGCCTTCACCTGTCTTGAACACTTATCTAAAAGTAGGAGCTCATTTTTCTTTCCTTGACTTATTTATTTCCCAAGGGGATTAGTTATAATTATTTCTCAGAGAATTTTTACCCATAATACTGTAGGAGGAATATTTATGTTTTCATGTTATTGTTTAAAATTGTAGAATAAGGTATTTACTGTAGCTATTATGAAAAATCTTTCTCCCTTCAGAGTTTGTAATGTACAAAAGCAGCCATCTTGCTTTCACAAGGCTCTCACTTATCGTACAACTAATTCCAGTGCTCTCTATGCCTTCAGTCCTTTGTTCATGCTGTTTCCACTGAACACAATAAGCCCTTATCTCTTCTCCTTCCATTCTTTGTCCCCTGTTTTATTCCTAAATAAGCATCAATCCTCAATTTAGATACCACGTCCTCTTGCTTAGACTACCCAAGCTAGTTAAATGTCAATTCTGTGTAATTTTACAACATGGTCTTTGTACCTTCTCACAGAAAAAAGAATGAGCTGGAGACTTGAATTTTCTTTCACTTTTCTTGACCAGCATTTTGCCACTAACTATTTTCTTTCATTTTGTTTGAAGTATTATGGATTTTTTAAAAAAATTAACTTCTCCTTTTTATGGTAAGAATAATATGCAACCATTGTACAAAATTTGGAAAATGTGAAAAAATATAAAAAAGAAAATAACTCACTTCTATGTAAGTTTGTTTTTTCAGATTCAAAAGGAAACCTTGTGATCAGTATGCACAAGGATACTCAAACAGAAATAATATAAATGTAAATATGATTACTATTTGGAAATTACAAACAAACATTCACATATATTATCTTATTTGAGTTCCAGAATCATCAATGAAGTAGATAGTGTTATCTAAGTTTAAACATGACAAAAATGTAATTTGGATCAGTCACCACATTGCATTACAAGAATTATTTTGCTGATTTCAGTGACTGCCCCTTGTGTTTCCCACTCAAAGATGCCCACTAAGGAAAAGAGAATGTGAGTTTGATCAGCCTTTGGCCAAGGATATTATTCCCAGTTTATACATTATGATGCTAATGAAATTATGATGCTAATGAAAAAGTTATTAATAAAGTTCAAGTTTTCACACTCAGCTTCCTGAGTTATTTGTATTAATCAATAATTATAAAATAATTATAGAATAAATAATTATTTAATTATAATTATAGAAGAAATGAAAAATGTTTAGTACATTGTCTTGGAAATAGTAAGTGTTCCTTTATTGATAATGAATTTTATAAGCATTTGTTATTTTAGAAAGTGAAAGAGATTTTGTATTATTCTTAAAACTTTTCTGGAAGTTTCACATTTGTATCAAAATTAAAAGCTACCTAAAATGTCCTCATCTGTTAAAGACAGATACTGTAATATTTACAAGTAAAATGTTATAGTGTCTGGATTTGCTTTTTAAAAAATCAAGCAAAAATAAAAATAACAACAGTAACATGTGGAGAGAACTTGTTAAAACAACAATGACAGAATGTGGCTAATCACTAAGCTGGAAAATGAGTACTTGGGGGTTAATTATGTTGAAATTTCTATAAGAAAAAGTTAAAATTATATATCCATATAGATCAGAACCACTTCCAAGATGCACTGACAAGATAGAGAATGAAGATGTATATTCTATCGTTTGAGAAAGGAAAAAGAAGGTGAGAGGCATTATGGAAATATTTGCTGAAAATTCATAGAATATCTCTTGATACATTACATAAGACACCAACTACATGTATTGTCTCCTGGAAAGAGAAATGAGTGGCTGGGGAACAGGGATGAGGCAGACACTATTTATGCTGCCAAATAAAATATTTGAGAGTTCTGGGAAGATGGCACTGGAGTAGGCAGGCAGGGCTCAACTCTCTCACAAAAACAATGGAGAAAGGGCCAAAAGCTGACTGAAAGATCTGCTTTGGGGATCAACAGACAAAGACAGTGCTTAACAACACCCAGGAGGGGAAGGGAAAAAGATGAAGAAGCCAAAACAACAAGTATTAGTTACTAAAACCCTGTGATGGCTAGGAAAGTCACCCATCCCTCAATTCAAGGCGTGTAGCCTGGATAAAACCCCTGGCCTACTGCAGTCAACTGAGAAGGAAACAGATGTATTCCTGCCTAGAAAGATGGAGGGTGTGGCAGAAGGCAGAGAGTGGTTTCTCTACAGTGAATTTGGCCAGCAAAGGCCGCTTTGAATCTTTTCTCTGATTAGACAAGAAGCACAGTCTAGCAGAGATGGAAAGAAACACCTCTGAGGAAATGTTTGCTGATGACCGCCATCTGCTGGCCAGCCAAGAAACTGTGAGGGGGAAAAACTGCTTTTAGGTCTCTCTTAGTTCCAACTCCTGCACAATAGTAGTGAGTCCCTCGCCTGATTTTGATAACTTAAGCTGGGTAATTTTAAAGACTGAATAATTTGAACCAAAAATCAAAGAGGATTTGTGAGAAAAAAAAAAAAGTAACACTAGTCAAGAGAGAGAAATTGACTATCAGAGTACGTTAACCAACATATTCAGATGCATACAGATCAGCAAAAAATTACAAACCATACTAGGAATCAGGAAGAGTTGGCTCAGTGAAAGAATCAAACCAAAAATCCTCACAAAATACAGGATTTAAGAAAGCGGTATCATGTACTTAATATACTTAAAGAGAATCCCTGCCAGCCAGGGATCCTGTACCCTGCAAATGTGAGGGTGAAGGAGAGGCAAGATGGTGGCTGAGTAAGGAGTTCCAAGAGTCAGTTTGTCTTACAGGAGATAGTAATAACTCAGAGCTATCTAAATTGCCTGTTTGTTGGGTCCAGGAGTACTGTGTCTTACAATATCCTTGGAAGAATGGAAGTAGGAGATTGCCCATCTGCAGTGAAGATTTGTGAGTAGAGCACTCCATATCATGGAGGCTAGAGCCCATCCTCCACTGGTGATACAAACTGCTCAGGAGCTATTCACTGACTGGAGTTGGAAGCTCCATTTCCCAAAAAACAAAGGAGGAAGAAATGGTCAAGCACCAATTTCAGCTACTGATTACTAAATTTGGTGGCTAATGTCCAATCCTAAGAATGGCTAAAGTTTGTACCTGTCCAATTTGGAAAGAGGCTGGTAGCCTCCATTTTAACTCCATCCCTGGCATGAGGAAAAGCAGGGCTGATTGGAAATCACAGTTATAGTAAGAACCATCTTCTTTCCACCCACGTCAGATTGCAGCTCTAACCTAGGCTCCAACCACACCTCCAGCAGGGAAGAAGCAGGGGATACCTATAGCAGCCTCTCTTGGCAAAAGCATGTGCTATCACCCCATAGAGACTAGATAGATAGTCAAACCTGTGGATCATCTCTGCTCCGATAGCACTGGAGAAGGGAAGTGTTTCCTCAACCTCTCTAGGCAACTGCAGGTACTTTCAACTCTCATGCACTAGAGTGTTGGGCACTCCTGTGGGTCTATCCCCACCCCTGACAGGGCAGAATGGACAGTGTTCCCTCAGCCTCCCTGGGCAACTGCAGGCACTTTCAGCCCACACAAACTAGATTATTAGACACATCTGTGGCTCCATCCCCACCCCTGACAGAACAGGAGGAGGGACAATACTCCATACACTCTTTAGGCAACTGCAGCCAATTTTGGTCTGCACAGACTAGATTGCTAGGCACACAAGAGGCTCCATCTTGCCTCTGGCAGAGGGGGCAGAAGACTGGTGCTTAATCAGTCTACCTGGGCAACTGTGGTCAACTTTTTTTGGGGGGTGGTGGATAAGAAAGAGAGTAAAGAGTTTATTTAAAAACAAGAAAAGAGATAGCAAAAAGAAATAACCCCAGACATGGGTGCAGGTGTGCTACAAGGTGAGATATGCATGTGGGGCCCTGGATTAAGCCTTTTTAATACATTTCCTCCTCTCTTTTCCTAATGTTGGGGAGGGGTCTTGGTGGTTTGCTGTTCTAACTGATTGTCTTATGATCCCCACCTGTTAGCTCTCAGGGGAACAGTGAAGAGGACTTTTGTTTGGAGTTATCCAGAACCAAAAGGAAGGCCTGTTTGGAGTTATCCAGAGCTTTCCCTTGACCTCAGGAGAGTTCCAAATTGGACATCATGGCCAGGGTCTTGGAGAGGCCTTTCCAGCTTTGTTCTAGTAGTAGCCTTCCCTTAAGGGTTTCTGGGTGGTCTCATGGACATGTTTTCTGCTGGGTCCCAGCTGTGACTCATCTTCCCTTTTTCCTTGTAATAACCTGCCTCAACTCCCCCTCAGAGAGTTTGCACCCTTATTCTTAAAGGGGAACTGAAGAGGAATGGCCATTCTTCTGTAGCTGCTTCCTGCTGGTTAGGGAATTCATTTTTCTACTGAGGTTGAGGGAAGTTGGGTCTGGCACTATAGTTGAACTT
>JAQZBX010004523.1:0-59874 GCA_029593785.1 Cabassous unicinctus | reverse complement strand
AGAAGGAAAGGACTCCTAACTCACACCTTATACAAAAATTAACTCAAAATGGATCAAAAACTCAAACATAAAAGCAAGAACCATAAAGCTTCTAGAAGAAAACATAGGAAAATATCTTCAATACCTGGTGGTAGGTGGTAGATTCTTAAAAGAGATAAGAGGAGGACTGAGATGGACTACTGATGTTTAATGTATGTAGAAGTTTTAACTAACTTTACTGTAAAAGTGTGGAAATGTATATAGTTGATACACATAGTAACAGCTGGTTTGTACATGGGAATGTGGCTGAAAAGGGTGTCTAGGGATGTAAATGCCAATTGAAAGAAAGCTAGAGAATAATTTAGGGACTGACTAACAGTAAACCCAGGGGTGGATGAGAAGAGTGGTTGATGGTACAGATGCAAGGGTGTCCTTTGTGAGCTAGAGCAGATGTACATCAGTATTGCAGGGTGGTGAGAATGCAGAGAAGCATGCGAAAAATACAACTGGAGTGACCTATGGACTGTGCTTTACAGTAATAAGGTAATATTCATGCATCTATGCCAGAGATGTACTGTGTTGATAATGGGGAAGTATGGAAAAAGTGTACCAAATATACCCTATGGACCTGTTAATAGTCTGATAATATTATCTCAAAATCTGTAACAAATGGTCTACTACAGTGTGGTGTATTGATAGAGGGGTGTTGTAGGGGAATTCTGCACATGTGCATGATTGTTTTGTAAGTTTACAACTTCTGTCATAAAAATATATTTAAACAATAACAATAGGGTGGTTTGGGGGGAAAATACACTAAATGTAAGATAAGGACAATAGTTAGTAGTTAGATTTTGTCAATATTCTTTCATAATTTGTAACAAATTTCTCACAACAATGCAAGGTGTTGGTGGTGGGCTGATGTATAGGACCCCTGTATGATGTTATGCATGTTTGCTTTGTAAGTTTACAAATTTTACTATATACTTATTGTTTATGTATGTTCATGTTTAAATGATATAGTAATATTAATAATAATAGGCTGGGTTGGGGGAAAAATACACCAAATGTAAGATACTTTGGTTAGTAGAAATATTTTGAGGATGCTCTTTAATCATTAGCTAAAAATGTTAAAAAAAAAAAAAGTTTTACAACAATGCAAGGTATTGGTGGTAGTTTGAGATATGAGAGCCCTGTATGATGTTATGTATGTTTGTTTTGTAAGTTCACAACTATTACTATACACTTATTGTTTATGCTTGTTTATGGGTGAGTGACATAGTTCAATAAATTTTTTAAAAATTAAAAAAAAAAATCAGTTGGTCACACATGTGAGGTTTGGTTCCCAAGCTCTCAGTTTGATTCCGTTCCTCTCTATGCCTGTCCTTGTCCCAGTACCATGCTGTTTTATCACTGTGGCTTTGTGGTAAGTTTTACGATTGGGAACTGTGAGTCCATCAACTTCTTTCTTCTTTATCAAGATGGTTTAGCTATGCAGAGCACCTTACACTTCCATATATATTTGATGATTGGCCTTCCCATTTCTGCAAAGAAGGTTGTTGGATTTTTATTGTGATTGCATTGACTCTATAAATCACTTTGTGGAGGATTGGCATCTGACTCATATAAATTTCCCTCTCAGTACTGCCTTTGCTGCATCCCATAAATTGTTATGTTATATTTTCATTTCCATTCATCTCAATGTTTACTAATTTCACTTTTGATTTATTCTTTAA
This sequence comes from Cabassous unicinctus, assembly GCA_029593785.1. Classification (NCBI taxonomy): domain Eukaryota; kingdom Metazoa; phylum Chordata; class Mammalia; order Cingulata; family Chlamyphoridae; genus Cabassous; species Cabassous unicinctus. Next base: position 58,162 of record JAQZBX010004523.1, on the reverse strand, counting down.
CCCACTGGTTCTGTTTATTTAACACATATTTGTGAATTTTCCATTTGTCCCTCTGTTAATGATTTCTAGCTTCATTCCATTTTCATCAGAGAATACACATTGTATCATTTCAATATTTTTTAATTTATTGAGACTTGTTTTGAGACCCAACATATGGCCTATCCTGGGGAATGATCCAGTGCACTTGAGAAGAAGGTGCAGTGTTCTATATATGTCTGTCAGGTTTACTTGTTTTAGTGTATCATTCTGTATTTCTTTGTTAATCTTCTGACTACATGTTCTATCCATTATTGAGAATGGTGTGTTAATTTCTCCTACTATTAATGTAAATCTGTTAATTTCTCCCTTCAAATCTGTCAATATTTGCTTCATATATTTTGGGGCTCTGGTCTTATATTCACCTAATATATATTTATACTTGTTTTATCTTCCTATTGAATTGTGTCCTTTATTGGAACTTAATGATCATCTTTGATCATAACTGTTTTCTTTTTTTTTTTTTATTTTAATTTTTAGAGAAGCTTTAGATTACATAAATGTTACATCAAAAATATAGGGGATTCCTATATAGCCCCCTCCCCTCCCATACTTTCCCACATTAACAACATCTTTCCTTAGTGTTTTACATTTGTTACAATTGATGAACACATTGAAGCATTGCTACCAACCATGGACTATAGTTTCCATTACAGTTTACACTTTGCACTGCAGAATTTTATAGGTTTTGGCAAAATTTATAGTGGGCTGTATCCATCATTGCAATGTCAGTCAGGACAATTCTAATGTCCCAAATTACCCCATGTTACACCTATTCTTCCCTCTCCCTCCCCTCAGAACCTCTGGTGGCCAGTGACTTTATATTAATGATACAAGTTCTTTCCGTTGCTATAACAATCATATGTCTACTTAAGTCCATAGTTGCATTCCCCCCTTGTGTTTGTTCATTCCTCAATCTTGAAAATTTTGGGTTGGTGATGCCCACTCTGTTTCTAGTTGAGAGGGGCTTTGATCCCATGGGGCAGATGGATGGAACTGTCTTGTTCGCAGTTGTAGATACTTTCTGTTTTTTGGGGATGGGCATTGTTCATCATTGTAACCGTTGGGGAATTTGATGTAATTATGAATTCCAAAAATATAATTGGAATATCATATTATTCCAATTAATATCATGCCTGTAATCTGATCTGTTAATCTGGGCATGATTGAATTATGATTAGGGCGTTGACTGGGCCATGTCAGTCAGTAGGGCGTTGAGCCCCACCCCCTGGTGGGTGGGGAATTGAATGTAAAAGGCAAGGCAAAGAACAGAGGAGAAGCAGTCTTTTGAGAAGCAGCTTTGATGTTGGAAAGAAGGCCCCAGGAGGCCTAATCACCTACAGCTGACCTTGTGGAGGAACCAGGAGCTAAGCCCGGAGAGATACGCAGCCCCGGGAAGAGAGGAATCCAAGAAGCCTGAACCCTGGGCAAATGTCGGCAGCTGTCTTGCTCCAACATGTGACATTGGACTTTGGTGAGGGAAGAAACGTATGCTTTATGGCCTGGTATCTGTGGACTTCTACCCCAAATAAATACCCTTTATAAAGACCAACTCATTTTTGGTGTTTCACATTAGCACTCCTTTGGCTGACTAATACAATCATCATCCTTTTGTTAGTTGTCCTGGGTGAGGTCAATGAACTGGAGAGTAGGTGTTGCAACTCTGCTAAGATTTAGGGCTCATCTGGCATATAATCAGACCAAAGATTTAAGTCTCCGGGACATATATTTAACAAGTATATGCTAATTATAGGTTCAGATAAAAAGGGCAGAATAGTCATGTGTAGGGAAACTGTAAATGAGTCTAGCTCTGTTACATTGGGGAGCATATATTCCAAAGTAATGCCCATTGACAGGGTGCCAAATTCCTGAGCTTGTCTGCCCTGCTTATAATGTCTGTATGTCTCTACAGCCCTCAGGAGCCCCACTGTTTGAGGCTCTGTTTACTGTGGCAGTCAATGAGATCCTGCTGAGATGTGCATAAGTGTAACCTCTGGAATCTCCTCCTGACTCACTTTGAAATCCCTTAGCCATAAAAACTCATTTGTATTTCATATTTCCCCCCTTTTGGTCAATGTCCTTTTCTAAATCCATTGCTAGTTGGTGCTTGGTAGTAATCCCTCGGTGCCAGGGAGGCTCCTCCCCAGTACTCATGTCCCACATGGGGGTCAAGGGGAAGGTACTGCATTTATATGCTGAGTTTGCCTTAGAGAGTGGCCACATTTGAGCAAAAAGGAGGCTTTCAGGAGGTAACTCTTAGGCAATATATAATACTTGGCTAAGTTTCAGTTTCACAAGAAAAGGTTCAAAAGTGCAATCATCAATATCAAGCGCCTGCTGTAATGGTCTGTCTTCCTTCACTAGGCATCACCCTTGCACTCAGGGGATTCTTGCTGTCCTATTAGAGAATGGAGCAGGACTCCCCAGGTTGGGGATTTAATATTCTTTTGGTTATTGTGTGGGTTTCACCCACTGAGACAACACCCCTTGAACACTTGAATATATTCATGTGTCTTAGACGCATGCTCCAGGTATACCCTACCCCACACATCCCTCCATCACCAATACCCCACACCAGTGATCTTCCCCTGCCACATTTGTGACCCTTTTGTGATCCAAAACCTCCCCCAAAACAAAGCCAAAAAAATAAACATTAACATAAGAAAATAATAGGAAAAACAAATAAATTACAAAAATTAAAAATTAAAAAAAAAATTCTTTTTCATTGTGGCTTTCATCACTGTAAGTTCTGATAACTTTATGGACAGTGACAATTTCTTCCGTATGTTCCTCCAGTGTCTTATGTTTTTCACCAAACTCCAAAGAAGTTTTAGGTTACAGAAATGTCACATAGAAATTGTAGGGGATTCCCATATACCAAACCCCGTCCCCCTCTCCCAATCTCCCCTGTTAATAACATTTTACATGCAAATGGTACATTTGTTACAACTGATGTACACATATTGGAGCATTGCTACCAACCATGGTCAATGGTTTACATTATGGTTTATTTTTTGCACCATACACTTTTAGAGGTTTTGATAAAATTTAAAATGGCCTGTATCCATTATTGCAGTATCATGCAGAGCAATTCCAATGCCCTAAAAATGCCCTATGTTTCATCTATTCTTGCAAGTCTAGCTGGATATAAAATTCTTGGCTGATAGCTGTTTTTTTTTCAGCAATTTGTGGATTTCATCCCACTGTCTTCTTGCCTCTTGTTTCTGATGAGAAATCAGCACTAAATCTAATTCAGACTTCCTTGTATGTAGCAAATTTCTTTTCTTTTGCAGCTTTCAGAACTCTCCCCTTGCCCTTTGAATTTGATCAATAAGATGGGGTATATTTTTCTTCATGTTTATCCTTTTTTCTTTCTGCACTTTAGCTTGATTCATTTCATGTGTCTTGCCTTCAAATTTACTGATTCTTTCTTCTGCCAGCTCCAGTCTGTTCTTGAAACCCTCCTTGGCATTTTTCATTTCAGATATTGTGGTCTTCAACTCCAGTAGCTCTGTTTGATTCATTTTTAAAATTCTCTCTCTTTACCTAGACGCTCATAGTGTTCATTCACTTTTCCCCCTGATATTCTTTAGTTCTTTGTGCTTTCCTTCATCCCTTTGAGCATTGTTTAAAAGTCTTTTTCCATATGTCCATATTCTCATTTTTCATTGGTGTTTTCTGTATTTTTATTCTCTCACTTTGGATGGACCATTTCCTGTTTCTTTATCTTGCACTCTTTTTATTTTTTTTCCCCACTATCCACTTTACTATTTTAAAATATGCTCCCTGGGACGTTGGCTTCTTGATTTTATAACCAGCTGGTGATAAGACAGAGATTTTCTTTAGCTTCAGCCCTCACATCCAGATGGTTTGCCCAAGGCAAGCGCAGTATGCAGAGCTTTTCCTTTCTTTCTGGGCTTCTGTCTTGTCTTGGGCTTCTGCTTGTTAGTTGTTTTTTTTTTTTTTGGAACTCCCCTACTTACAGGAGTTTGGTTGTCCCCTCTGTTTTTGGGAGACAGACCTCCCTCTCCATGTGTTTGAAGATGGCAGGCCCTTTCTCAGACTGTCTGGCTGTATAGTTTCTTGCAATCCTTTCATTGTCTACAACTGATTTTGCCTGGAGGGCAGATTATCGAGAAAGTGCACCCCAGAGAGATCCTTCCCATGTCAGTATTTCCAAGCCAATACAGGGCCAGAGACCCATGAAGTTGGTCTCAGACCAGCTCCAGAGTCTGAGGAGGGCATCAGGAAGGGTCCCAAGGGATTCTCTGATGACTCCAAAAGCTGATCCTTCCTGGCTGCCCAGAAAATGCAGCTCTTCAGCTATCTCCCGCAGCCCTGATGTAGCGCTGAGTCTTTAAATGTTCACCGCCTTTACCCCTGTCCAAGAAGGGTTAAAACAATGGCTGCTGCTACCTTTATCCAGGATGGGGTTGAAAAAACAGCTCTTCTCAGAGCCAGATCTCCAGTGATCTGGATTTGCTAGTCAAAAGCCATCATCAGTGACTGGCCGTGCCCACCCTGGTCTTGGGGAAAAGGATGTTTATGCTCCTTTCTGTCATCAGCAATCTAGCCATAGGCTGGCCCTCATGGCATCCTGCTGGGGGAGTGGAGGATGGGACCTGGTTTATAGTTCTTTACCATTAATTTATCACTCCTTCCTCTTGCTCTTCCCTGGATACTATACAATGCTCTTCTGGCCTCGCGGGTTTCAAATAGTTGTTTGAGACAGTTCCTGCCTGTTAATAGTTGTTTTGGTGGAAGAACTGAGTCTTGGAGCTCCCTACTCCACCATCTTCCCACAAAGCCTCTGCTCCTTGAAGACTTCAGATAGTAACAGATTCATCTTTAGACCATGACACGCAATCTTCTATAATTCCCTTTGATTTTATTTTGATATAATAAAATACTAATGACACTTTTTTTTATCTCAGGAAAAGCTATCAAATGTATCTTTTAATTGCTTACATTCCATATTCAACAAAATAGTATGCAATATATTTCTTTAAGTCCTCATATTTTTAGAGAATTCTGAATTGTTCTGTGAAAAGTGTCCTTTGTTCCAAAGACTTAAGCTTTCATGCTTTTACCACCACTATTCTTTGCTGTTACAGGGCATTGGATACTGATATTTTGTGTCTGTGGGAGTGACAAAAGAAAATGCCAGATATATGACAACATGATGCATTGAGTCAACCCACATGAATATCATTAGTGTCATACTCTGTCTTCTTGCAAGTTATATTTCCAGTAAAAACATAATATTGTAATTCAGAATGTTTTCACTAGATTTTGGTATGATTTTAGACATTTAAAAACACTAATAAAGCTTGCAGTGAGCTCTGCAGTATTTTTCTTTCTTAAACAGCTTCATCAATTTAACAAAAATCAATATTGCATGGAACAGCCTTAGAATTTTACAATAGCTATTTAAAATACATTATAACATGTAAGAGTCATGCCTACTCTTAGAATGCAAATAAACTCCTTAATATAAGAATGTGTGGTTTTTGCATTTGACAGCTCTTAAATATATATTTTTCATAATCAACTTAGAACTGAAATATTTATTATGTAAGTTTGAATTTGGCTTTGATACAATTACTTAAAGCATTGAGACAACCTTTTTCTTACATAAAGCAGTCCTTTATGGATAAGTATTTGTATATTTCATATGTTTTATTCTTAAAACTTATTCGTACGAATTTGTTTTGTTTGAATAACATACTGGCCCCTTGGTGTTTAGAGGCTCATGCATGTTAAATATATGGCAGATATTTAGTATTGAAGCACTGTAAAATGAAAATGCTTTAGAATAAAGAGGAGAATGGAGTTGGAAATCAATATTTATTAAGCACTTACTATGCTACAATTATTGTTTTAAGAGCATTACCTATGTATGTATCTAATTTAGTTCTCACAACTCCGTGATATAAAGCATTCTATATTACCCTCACTTTCTAGGTGAAGAGACTAGTGCTCTGGGGAAATTAAATATTTAACCCATGATTACACTATTAGGAAGTTAGCAAATGATGAAATCAGAATTCATTCCCAAGTCTGCTTGACTTTAAAGGGCATCCGCTTTCCATTATTCCTTAATCCAAATTTATGCTATCGCATATTACTTCATAGTTTCCCTAAACCTGATTTTAATATTATATCATTAGGTCTCATCAGCTAGATGTTTTCTTATATGAATTATTTCATTAGAGTCTTGTACTCATTCTTTTTTTTTCTTTTTAATGGTGTTCCATAAGAAAAGCCAACTATAAACTGAATTTCTGCATTTACCATAAAATGCATAAAACTAGGGATATGAAAATTTTGTCTTCTAAATATTGAACTATATCTGATCTAATGTTTCACCTGTTTTAGGGATTTCATTTTTCATAGTGAAAATCAGTAGCTCCCTGAACTAATAATTCTGAGTCATAAGATTCATGTTCATATACAAATGATACATTGGTATTCACCCTAGAGCTACTATAAGAAAAACAACTTCATTATTCCATGCTGAAAATAACAAAGTATTTTACATATATTTTGTGCATTGATCAAAAGCAAATTTGCATGAATTTAGTCAAATGCAAAGGTATCTTGCTGGCAGTGAGATTAATTTACAGTGACCCAAGACAGTGGCTCAGGGCACGCAGGTACCAGCCACATTTCCATAGAAGCCACCAGGAATCCATTCCCCACCCCACACACATGGTTTTTTGCTCTTGCTGTCTGCTCTCTGTGTTCTTCTGTGTCTGCTTGTCTTCTCTTTAGGAAGCCCCGGGAACTGATCCTGGGACCTTCCAGAGTGGGAGAGAGGTGCTCAATCTCTTGCACCACCTCAGCTCCCTGGTCTGCTGTGTCTCTTATTGTCTCTCCTCTGTGTCTCTTTCTGTTGTGTCACCTTGCTGTGCCAGCTCTCTGCTCGTGCCAGCACTCCACATGGGCCATCTTGCCTTTCACCAGGAGGTCCCAGGAATCGAACCCTGGACCTCCTATATGGTAGACGGGAGCCCAGTTGCTTGAGCCACATCCGTTTCCCCCCATTTATTTTTTACATGACATAACCTCACCGAAAATAATCAGTTCTCATTTCATTTCGTTTCTGTTGTTGCTACTGATAAACTTTTTCTTCCCGTGCCCTCCTGTGTGCAGTTTAGATGTCTTTTCTAAGGCAGGTACAGCAGGATTTGAATTTAGCTGGGTTTATCCTTGCTCAATTTTGAATAACTGTATGAAGATTTTAATAAAACTATGCATTTCATTACATTCACATTTCTAGACATTCTTTTAAACCCAGCTCAGATATTGACTCTCCTTTGAAACTTTCCCTAACTTTCTCAGAGTTAGTGTTTCTTTTTTCCTATGTTCCCATAGTGTTTAACATCTTTCTACACTCTGTCATGGCACCTAGCACTGTAACACAGCTCTTGTTTATTCACATGTGTGTTTTCCTGAATCTGTGAGCTACTTCAGATCAGGGTCTCTGGTCTCTGTGTGTAATTTCATCTTCCAGGAGAAAACCTAACACATAATAGTTGCTCATTACTTATTATTGAATTATTTCATGAATAAAGTGAGAAAGCAGCTCCCAAACTATGATGGTAAAATAGCCACATCACATTGACCGATAAATTCTTTTTCAGAGCACTTCTTGCAAATTGTATAGACAAAGAACGGGGCACAAAATATCACTTGCCTTCTGGGTACGGACAGTAGTGCAGGAAAATTGCTGCTTTTTAAGACTGGAAACTTGCCATGGAAATAAGATGTAAATTGTTTCCAGTGATGCTTCAAAGGCCAAAACGCTGTTTACTGTTTGGGATTTGTAATGAATTGGTTCACATTCTTATCACTTACTCCGTTTAAGAGCTAATTTTATTGTTTGTCTGGTTGTTTATTTTGGGGAGGAGATTGCCTTTCATTGTTGGTATAAGTTGGATAATAATAACAGTAACTAATACCAAAGTATGTGCTGTACAATTTCCCTGGCATCTTAACTCATACTTTTCCCTCTACACTACTTCCCACTTGTGCCTGACCATAAGAATTATCAGGGGTGATTTAAAACTTGCATATCATTAGATCTCTCCTCTGGAGTTCAGATTCATTCAATATGATGGGGGCTGGGGGGTCTCCCTGCCTCAAGGTGGAGTTCAACAAGTATCCCAGGTGATTCTTATGACCACCCAAGTTTGGGAAAGTCTCTATACTATATCAGCGTTCTACATCAGCAACACCTTGGAACCACCATTGTTGCGAATTTCCCAAACATGTGTGATCATGAGAATCAAACCTCTTGAATAAAAATGTCAATGGTTTCGAGAGCAGTCCATCACAGAGAAAGCGTCACTTCATCAATACCCCCCAACCTTAGTCAAGAGAAATAAACACTTTTAAATATAAAAGTATATATTTTTTGCAAAGTGGCAAGATTTTTTTGTGATCAACTGTCCAAGGAAACAAAAATGATATGTTTTTCCAGTTATACAGGACAGATGCAAAGCATTCGTCCTTTTCCTCCACTTTTCCTCTTTTCCTTTCTTTTCATTTTCTATTGAGCACTAATGTCCTTAAACAAGGTATGGACTTGAAATGGGTCTTTAGATGACTTCAGCAAACAAGAGTTCCTCTCTAACCCAGAGGCCCCATGGTCTGGTTTAGACATTTCATCCTTCCTCTAAGCCTGGAAAGCGTGGGATCTCTTAATATATTTCAAAGGTGATCACTAGTTCAATTAAAATTTCACAGGGAGTTGTACTAAAATGAACAACTCTGTAGTGGCTTTGAAGTTTACCACTTTATTTTTTTTAAAAAAGCAACATAATTCATATAAACTAGAAAATAGAAACCCACAAGTTTGCAACAAATGATTTGTTTCCTCCCATGTTTTGAAAAGAACAGGGCCTGGGTGTCTCTTTTCCAGTTACTTTAGTCCGCTGTGTATGAGGTCACTTGACGAGTGAGGCAGAATATACATAGCACTGGGAATATGGCTTTTGCTGGCTGCCAAGTCAACCCTGAGAATTCACACTTACTTTTGGTACAAGTTAAAAATGGGTCAGTACTTGGAGGAACTCTCTTCCAGGCTTGCTATGCAGCCAATCAAAATTAACACACTCTTGAGCACTTGTTAAGTTTCACGTGGATATTCTGTTATCACCTAGAATGGAGCGCTGGGGGAATGCTGACTGCTGAACAACGGCTTTGGAAAATGAAGCCCAGAAAGAGGAAAGAGAAAAGAAAGCTGCGTAGGATAAAGGGCACTTTGAAACATCCTTACAGAATATCTAGTATAATTCTTCATTATGGAAAAGGGAGAAAAAAGAAGGGAAGGGAGGGAGGGAAGGAGGGAGGAAGGATCTTTGACAGGAAAGTGACTCCCCTAAGATAACAGCTAATTATTATCTGAAATGCCACTTGAAATCTCCTCTCTTGGCCCTTAGTACAGAATATTTTTTTGTTTTGGCGGAACCATGTGTGAGTTTGGTGATTGAGACTGAGAGAAATCTAGAAGGGCTTCACTGATCCCTGTTGATAAGGAAAATGGAGAGCCAGGCACCTGAGTGTCTCCTAAGGAGGGGCCAAAGCTGGGCCAGGGCCTTAGTCTTGAGCAGACAGAGCCACAGATGGGAGAGCTCAAGTTTCACCACCGCATGGTGGCAAAATATTTGATGCTCCACCAGTCTTACCCAGAGCTGCTAGAAAGGCTTTGGGAACTGTCAACAGAGCTACAGGAAAGCCAGAAAAGACTAATGGTCCCCTCAAACAAAAACAGCCAGACTTCTCTGCCAAAAAGAGGGCCAGGAAGACCATTAAAGCAAAGAGCTCTGTTCCTACCTCGGATAACATCTCTCTAGAAGTAGAAAACAAATTTCCTTTTGATCCTCTGGATTTTGAGTTATCCGTACCAGCCTGCACACCTCCCCGAGTGGAGTGCTTCTCGTGACCGTCAGTGAGGAGAAGGCATCCGGAAGGCTGTTAGGGCTGCCCCAGCTTCTGGTGGGGGGTCTACTCCCTTCAGTCTCCTTCAAGCGTTCTGTCCGTCCTGGACTGTGAATTGCCGACTGTTTTCTATGACTTAGATATTTATAGTTCTTGGGTCGTTATCGTGTGTGTATATTTTTTTGTATCAGTAAAGCAATTCTTCATTTAATGGGAAAAAAAGGATTGGTTTTAAAGCAACTTATATGATTTTCTTTACCCAGGTGAAGATATATTTTAATTGACAGCAAAAATCTAAGAATGACTGCATGCATAGCTAATCTGGGGCATGTTTAGGAGTATCAGCCTAATATTACCGCATAATTATATCAAGCAATCCACACAGAATCCCTGTGAAAGCAAGTTATTTAACTCCTATACTTTAAGTTCCATATCACTAATAGAGGTGGTAATGATATATATTTTTTGTGATAATTATATCTGGCTTCTAAATATAAAGAACTTAGAATAAGATTTAGTAAACCTTCAAAAATGTTGGCTATGATGATAATGATGATGCTTTGCTGAGTCAGTGATAATCCCTGGAACAAAGACTCATGAAAATTCATTTTCTTTGATTATCTACATAATAAAAGGATACTAATAGCACAGGAGGATGACATTTGCTGAAAGTGAAATTAAACTTTACACAATTAATTTATACCTTGTATCACCATTCAAACATATATTTAGCACCATTACTTCTCAGAATGAACTTGATAGTGATTGGCCAGGGCGTAGAGGCCGTGTGTGTTTGCATTTGCTCTTTAACGTCAGCTGTACTGACCAGTATTCCTTATGTATCTATGTGATTTTCATTTGAATTGGGAAGGTAGTAGACTTCTGCACTGTCCTATTAGAATCGTACTGCCTAAATTTGCAAACCTCTGTGATACCACTTTACTTCTGTTGTTCATCCTACTCCACTTCTCTTTTCCAGTATTTTCTCTTTTTCTTCTGCCTTGTTTTCTACTATCCTATAATCGAGCTCACACTCTTCACTCCTCACACCTCTGGTAATATCACTTTGAACACCATTGTCTGTCTTCGTCTTTTTAACAAGAATTTGCAAGGCATACCATATTGTCCAGCTTTTTTCTGTAACAGAGGTTTATTCTCTCTTGATACTCTCTGCTCAATGGGAAGGACCATTGTTTTGCTTATTTTTCTAATGAAAATCTGTTTTGTTTTGTTTTGTTGTCAGGGAAGGACTCAGGAAAGACCACCTGGATGAACCAGGTTTCCTGGGCTTGTCCTTGATATATTCCACTCCACCTGTTAAATCACAGCAAAGGTTAAAGTCTTGCCTCACGTTTTGATCTCTAGTCTATTTCATGACATTTACATCCCAGCGTGCCTCAACCTATTTAGGTATTTTCTTCAAGATGGAGATGCTACTGAAAGCTTCCAGAAATCTTGCATTCCTAAATCTATGAAAGTAACAGGGTTGACATATCATGACTCACTGTTTTGACATCCCATTGAAATAATTTATGGATGTTTTACATCTTTACATTTAAAGATATCTGATTCCCCTTTGAAACAGCTAAAAACTGTTCCAGAGCCAGTACCAGCTGCCCTGTTAGCAAGAATTGTTCTTTCAGGTGAAAAAAATATATCTCCCAACTCCCTGACTCACATGTTTATTTCTAAGAGATTCATGGTGTATCACTCATTCTCCTTTATCACTTTCATATACACCAGAATTCAGTTTGCAAATTTATATGACTTGGAGGATATAGTTAAAATGGAAAAATTATAGGATTAATTTTGGAATAAATGTTTTTACTTATTTTATTTGCATCTAATTGGTTTCTAATGATTTGGAACATAACAAAGATCAAATGTAAAATTCAATATCAAAATTGTAGCACTAGTATTTGAACTAACTGGAAGTACCACCTTATACCATTTTATAGCTGCCTTGAAGGCAAATCATTGTATCACCTTCATCTTTATATCACCCCAGAGCATGTAGCAATGTGAGAAACAGAGAAACACAGTCGATGAAAAATAAATGTTAAATGAACTGACTTTAAGCAGGTAACAGAGAGATGCTAAAAACAACACCCATAGGACCTGAGAAAGGAAAATTGTTATTTTTTCCCCTGCTTCCTTGATGGCAATTTTATTGATTTCTTTCATTTCTAGTCAGCTCATGATATCCAGGTGTCCCTTCCACTGAGACATTTATAGTGCCTAACTGGTTTTGCGTAAAAGTTCAGTTAGCTCTGCCTTCCGTGTGCACTCGCTCTTGTTGCTCCTGCATTCTATGGATGCTCTTTCACTGTTCTCTCACATGGTTTCAAGTATTAACTAATTAATATTAATTAGTATTAGCTAATTAATACTATTAACTAATATTGCCCACTCAGTTCTAAATGAACTCTTTGATCATTAAGGAAAATACACTAATATGAAAATTCTGTTCAATTACACTCCATAACAACAATCAAGATATCTTGGGACAAACTGAAATCTCATATTAAAAATGTCTTCTCCTTTTCTGCCTGGTGAATATTTATTTACCTGTCATTGGGCTGCTCAGATATCTTGATGAAACGTTCAGCTGGAACTAGATCTTCCCCTGCACAGCCTGCATGGATCTCCATGTATGGTAATCAAATATTCATATGTCTTTCCTCCAGGCAATATTGTGAGCTTCTTGGGGATAAGAACCTTGTCTTGTGCTTTTTTGGGATCATTAGCCACAGAGCAGCACAACTCATCAGGCATCTACTGGGCATTCAATATTTCCAGAATAAAGAAAATTGGGATCATACTATGGATAGCATCAACACTATCTGAAGGGAGAAATTTATGAAAGGAGATAGGTAGATTGCATTAAACAATTATTCTTTAATATTATTAGTGCTGATCTAGGATCTGATGAGACATAGTTTTTGTAGGGTACAAAGGATACTCTGAGTTAATTTTTGTATTGGTTCTGTATTTATTTGTTTTGTATTGGTTCTGTATTTATTTGTTTGTTATTTAACTTTAAGAAATTTGTGGCAATGTAAAAGTTCAGTTTTATGAAATTTGTTGAAGTGTAGGGTGATAAAAATAAAAATAAATTACAGTACTAAAATAAATGTTGGATTTATGCTTTTCTCCTCATAAAAAGGCAAGGCTGTGGAAATATCTTAGAAATGTAAAAAAATTTTTTAATTAATTCAATTTTTATGAGCAAAAGGTATTTGATCATCTCTCTCCATATATATATATTTTTCTCCAAACATATTAAGAACAGAAAAACTACCCAAAAGATGGACGTTAACTGCTTTCTATTTACTTTATGGACTCATTGTTCTTACAAATATCAAACATGGCTTCCTTCCTAATATAAAAGATGTATAGTTATTTTATAGATTGGAGGTTGCTATTTTAGGAAAGTTTACTTAAAATGTTTGTAATGATTTAATTTTATATAAACTGATAGAAAATAAATATTTTTTTAAGAAAACAGAAAAGCCAGCCATATTATTCAACACAGGATAAGCTCTATAAACATAGATTAGCATTTCAGTGCCTTACCATTATAGAAGATTATTTCTTGGTCATGCAAGAGTCCTGGGGGTTGTTTGGCTCAGTGGTGACCCCCTCCTTCATGCATCATTCTGTACCTCCACCATCCACTGCATCATTTTCTGCATCCAGACAGCAGAAAGTGAAGTAGCTCAGTGGAGGGTAAACGGAAGTTAAACGCAGCAGGTTGGAACTGTGACTTTCATCAGTTCTACTAGCCCTCCATTTTGGAGAAGACTTTGTTCTGAGGCAGAGGAGTTGGTGAGATGTCGTCCAGCTTCCTGACTGATTTCAGTAGAGAGCTGGTAGTCTCCTCTGCAGTGCCCTGTTAATTACTAAACCATGGATTCATGAATTTCCTGGAACATTAGTAGATGAGGTGTTAAAGTAACCTGTACTTAGATGTTGGCAACTACAGAAAAGACCAGTGTAGTCACTAGTTTGGTTAAAACATCTTTATATTGCTTAACATGTTAGATGTTTTATAATATCAGGTTTGCTTCCTGGCCAGAAATTCCAGTGTATTACATTTTACTTTAAGACTCAGACTTTCAAGATTTTATCAGGCAGCAAATTGCTTTCCTTGTACTTCATGACTCATATATTGATAAGAACAACTTTTGTAAGCTATGGAGTCGTAGATTTAGAGATTGTCCAAAGGCCTCATTTTGCAGATGAGGCAACTGAAACCTCAAGAAGTCACCCAGCAAAACAGGAGCAGCATGAATCATGGAGTCCGCATCTTGATTGTGATAATGAAACAAACTCTTCTCCCAAAGGCCAGGGCTAAGTTATTAAGTGAGAACTCCATGCCAAGGATGGATTTCATGAATATGAAGATTCTTTGGGGACAGAAGACTTAGATTGAATGATTAAGCAATTGATAATAGCATATGAACTCTGAAAGAAAATAATAATTACTACTATTTAAAATAGAGATATTTTAGTTTGTTTTAACAGTTTATTGGTTTTTTAAAAAATCCTTATGTTTATCACAACAGAAATGTATCAACAGCATTGTTTGATTTTTCAAGAGGAAAATTATTTATTTTCAGAGTTTTCTGTTTCTCCTTTACCTCATGGATTTTGTCTTCTTTAAGAAAACTGTATTATTATTTTTGTTGTTCTGTTATTAATTATTATTATTTTATAATGAAGTTGTGGAAAGCTTTGTCCTACAAGTCAAGAATTCACTGACTTAATCTAAATAAATTTAGAGGATACAAGAACAAGGTAAAATCACTAGATTTTTATCACTGAATTTGGTCTAGGTTTGAAATAGAGCCATATAGGAATGGACAATTCTCTTCATATATCAATGACTCTACTAAGGATAGTCTCTCTTACAGAAAACCCTTAAAAAGCCACAAGTAAGTGAAATAATAGTTGATTTTCTTGCACTGCTTTATAGCTGTTATAGCTGAATTGTGTTCCCCAAAAAGATAGGTTGAAGTCCTAACACAAGTACCCCAAGTGTGACCTTACTTGGAAAGACAGTCATTGTAGGATGAATTAGTTGAATTAAGATGAGGTCTTCTGCAGTAGGATGGGCCCTTAATCCACCTGACTGGTGTCCTTACAAGACGGGGAGAAGCGGTACTGACAAGAGAGAAGACAGTCATACGAAGATGGGGCAAAAATTGAAGTTCTGCAGCCTCAAGCCAAGGAAGGCCAAGAATTGCTGGCAAAGCACCAAAGCTAGGAAGCAGCAAGAAGGAGTTTCCCTTGGAGGTTCCTGAGGGACCATGGCTCTGCCTACACCTGGGTTTGGACTTCTAGCTTCCAGACAGTGAGACAATAAATTTCTAATGTTTTAAGGTGCTTTGAGACCTAGGAAACTCAGACAATAGTTCACAAGGCATGTGACAAGACTACATCCTGTGCCTGCCCAGAACTGCCCTTAACTTCCAGCTCTTGCTCACTGGGTAGCCAAGCCCCAGAGTTTGTGCATCAGATCAGTTTAGTGACCAATAATGCACTCCTACCTTTGTTGTGATGTGATTGTTTCTCATACTGGCTTTATTGATAATTATTTTGATTTTCATAATTTTTAAATTATTAACCAATCTATTTGTCAAAGTTATCTATTAGATCTAAGAGTGTTTTAGTTGTGATTCTTTAGGTTTTCAAGGATGAAATCATATCATGTACAAATAAATGTTCCCAAATTTATGCCACTTATTTTCTTGGCCTATTTTTATTAGTTGAGCTTTCCAAAAAGTTGAGTAATGGTGTGATAGAAAACAGAAATTCTAGACTGCTGCCAAGTTCAACAGAGGCCAGATAAGTCACTGAGAGGCTTTATGGCACTGTTTTTTTTTTTATATCTTTCTTTTATAATAAAAATTGAACACCTACTATGTGTGGCACTCTGTGATAGATACTGGAGATTTATTGATGAGCTAACAGATGAGTTCCTTGACTTCATGGAATTCACTGTCTACAGTCATATACAAATAAAGGTAAGGATGTGTTCTTAATTCCATAATATGAGGTCAGAACACCATTAAGTAGAGGATTAGTTACATAAAGGGGGGACATGTGGAAACAGAGACCTAGTTAATGATGAGGATTAAAAGAAAGAGAGAAGAGGGCAAAACTTAAAAAATAATAAAAGTAAACAGATGATTTCAGGAGATAATTGATACTTTAAAAAAATGAGAGGTAGGTAACATACAACAAGTTTTTTTTTCTGGAATAATGTAGTGGAAATTATCTGTTGAGCTTAATGTGTGTTCACACAGAATGACGTGGTCTTGGTCAACAGAGTCCCTGAGGGAATATTGCAATTTGCTCTGTCACAATCACTGATGATAAGTAAAGGAAACTATTTGAGGTGTAGGAGTAGATTTGCTCTTGTTTTAGGAGCAATTACTGTATGGTAGGGACTGTACAAGGTGTTTTATATACTTATCCTTTGATCCATGCAGTTGCCCTTCTATTAGGTCATGAAATGAGGCTCAGGGAATCTGTGCAAATACCTTAAAGATACACATCTTATAATTTCAAAGATTACAACTCAGGAACTTCCAGCTCTAAATCTATGCTTTTTCTACTACAATAGTAAAAATGTTTTCTTCTGAAGAATGTTTATTCTTTTGAGAGTAATGACAAAATTATTTTTGGCAAAATAACCTATAATTAGAATTCCAAGGATCGGTGGGCTTGTGGAGCTTGTGTTGACTTAAGAATTCTCCATATAATTGCCAAATATCTCTTCTTTGAACTTTTCCCGTCTTGTTATAGAGCAAAGAAAAAAAAATTCAGGATATACATGCACTTCACCCAACTCCTTTCTCTTTTATGGTCTATTATTTTAAATGATTGCCTAAATAATGCCTGCTCAAAATAATGCTTTAAAGGTGATTATGAACTTTAGGCTTATAACAAGAAAAAGAAACTATCTGTGTTTATTGCCTTCTGCTCATGGATCACTAATTTGAATGAATTCCCAATCAGCAGTTCTATGTCTGGACAGCCATTTTCTATGTCACATGAAGAGCAATACTCCTTTCTTCATGGATTCCTCTTCCTTTTTTTTTTTCCCCTTCCTGGCCCCCTGCCTCAGATGTCATAACCCAAAGCTGTTACTCCAAACACATTCTAACAACCTCCATTTAAGCATCATCAGCTTCTCAGTGCCTATAAATCAAAGGGCTACAAACAAGGGTAATGATAGTCAAGCTGTAAAAGATGAATGGATGTGGAAACACCTTTATTTCGTACTGAGCAGATGGAAAGAGGGCCCTCCCCAGACAGATTATGACAAATCCTCCAGGCAAGAGACCCCCACACCTTTCCAGTAAATCAACTTGCCTCCCTTTGTAAAACCTTTCTTAAATTGTGAAATATAACTCACATTCAGAAACAGGTCAAAACCAAATTCGCATCTCAACCCTTTATCACAAGAGAAAACCCCACATAACTGCCTCTGCGTCCAGGAACAAAACCTCACTGACACCTGGAGCCCCCTCCTGAGCACTGGTCCCTCGATCCCACTCAGAGAGCCACTCTCCTGAATTTTGGGGTAATTGCTTATTTTGACATCTAATGCATCAGTAAAATGTTTGCTCTAGTTTGCCTTAAATGTTTAATACAAATGGAATCATGGAATCATACTATATGTATTCTCTTGTGTCTGGGGTTTTGCTCAGTAGTAGGTTTATGAGAGTCATGTTTCATGGTACGGCAATAGCTCAAGTATGTTTATTGCTGGATTTAATGCATATATCTGTATGAATTTATCATAATATTTGTATTCATTCTACTGTGTGGTAGTCATAGACTATCCTTGGTAAACCTATGTATAACAACTGGTATGATTGGCACTTAGTAATGATGTTCTACTGATCTCTCTGATTGTATTCTGACTAACCCAACTCTTCTTGGAGCTCTGTATCTCATCCTCTTCAGGGTTATTGCATTTTCCCAGCCTCTGATTACTTCTCTATACTACAACTGATGTCTCTTCCTTATCTGACCTGCTTGCCTCCTGGGGTTGCATTCGTGGATGTCTGCTTTCCTCCCTCTCTGCTCTTTTGCCTTGAGAATTAATCCTCATAACCTCAAAAATCAAACTTATGTTAATGAATAAATCTCTAGCCATTAACTTCCATTCTCCTACTTGCAAATATATTTATTTGCAGATCCCATTAGTAAACATTATGTGCAAAAAATTAAACTTTTCTTTATTTCCTAACCCTGTCTATATTTAATTTCCCATATTTTCTAAAGTTCTTACCAATATCAAATTACTTCAGATTCATTTAGTAAAAGTATTTGCTTAAGCTGGTTTTTTATAACATTCCTGGTAAAGGTGCTGAAAAAGATATAATGAAGCAATAGCACAGTGTCCAATCTATACTTCATGTAGTCAGTATTTTTGTTTCTGCTTTTGCCATCTTATATTTTAGTTTTTATCCCTGCCTTTTTGGAAAAACTTTGTAAGTTGGCTCCTTGAAAGTCTTGTCCATTTTCAACTCATCAAATATAGAACTGCAGAGTTCCTCCTCATAAAGCTGCAGTTCCATCGTGTCAGAGTTTTACATGCTTTAACAGTTTTCAGAGAGGACCTGATGATGGTTGGCAGCCCTACCTCCTTACTGATCACCTGGCAGGCCTCACCTTTCACCACGGACACGTTCCCTTGATCTTAATCCCAAGCCTTTTCCAAGCTGTTTCTCTAACCTGGACTGTTCTTACTCCTCCTCTGTGCATACACAGAATTTGAAGACATGCTTTAGTTTCTCTTTGAAGTCTTTTTAATTTACTGCTTTGCCTTATTCTTTAACAGCTTACCAGTATTTGTTGTGCTTCTCTAACTTGGTTTAAATGCCTAAACAGAAATGACTACATTTTCTACTTCATTTTTGTCTCTTTCGGCACCTACATTAATGCCATATACTTACTGGATTGTTATTAGATATTTAAATGGATGGGTAATTAAATTGGGGAGAATGCATTTTTTTCTTTTTTTCACTGCAGAAAATTTAGCTCTACAGTTTGCATAGAATGAATGACCATGTTAATGTAGTGCTGAGCCTTCTGATCTAAATAATTTCATTCTTCATATGTATTATTTTAATTCCTGGGATTGAATAAAGTATAGAAATGGAGCACAAAGAGCCTATGCTGTAAAACCCAAGTTATTACAGAGATTTTCATTGTAGTTGACACTGAGGATACTGGGAACAAAGTGCTAGATTGGTCGGTTTCCTCATCTATAGAATGAAGGTTGTATCTGCCTCAAGTAATTTTTTGAGGATGAGATTTAATATATACAGAGTGCCTGAAACAGTAAAACAGGTACTCAGTAGACGTTAATTTCCTTCACCTAGATAGGGTTCGAAAACACAGTTTTATTGTGCCCGCCAATACGTCATATTTTGAATTTACTATTTTAAACTTGAATGAGTTTTCTACAAATTACACTAAAACCTGAACATTTCTCCACATCCTTCTCTACAGAAATTATCTATGTATATTAATAATATAAACATATAATATGTTGATACATATAATATATAAAGACCACTATGCTTAATATGTGTGTATCTATATCTTTATGTATCTATATCTATATATCTTTATATCTATATCTTAATCTGTATCATCTATCTGAAATTTAAAAAAAACAACAACTTTGCCCACAAATAACCTTGGGGGAAAAGTAGTTTAAGCTTATTGCTTGACTCCAGACGAAAGACAAGCTTGCAGACCGCTGTCCTGCAGTCCTGGCCACGAAGCATTAGGCTAGGCGCTCGTGGACTGAAGACGATTAGGACTTGAAGAGCTTCCTAAATTCTCTAGGAGGAAATATATAGATAATTCCCATTTTTGAGTGCTAAAATGGATGTATAACCAGGGTTTTGTGCAAGCACAGATGACATTAAAACTTGGGCCTACAGGGTTTTTGCCGTGGTTGCCCTTTTAACCGCAAATGCCGACCCTATGGCTGCAAGCCTCGCTCTCATTGTTTCTCTAGGGAATCTGACACGCACGTAATTGTGTGCGTGTGCATGAGTGTGCTTGAAGGCATGACGCCTTCCATGGCAGTGGAAGATTTGCACGTTCCTAAAGCTGGGCTGAGGAAAAGGGAATTATTTCTCTATCATTGCTTTTGGAGAGTTGTGCAGGCTGTCAACCTTCCTACCAAGCCTCGGAGCTTAAACATATTCCTTGCATAACTATCTCTAAGGGTTTTATGCTGAAAAGAGTTTTGTATCTTTAGCTTGCACACTCTTTATTTAACTGGAGTATGGTAATTTCTTCACCCAGGAACAAGTTCCTTTTCTCCCCTGTCTCCACGTGCATACCTGAGCAAGCCTAAATGGCAGTAGCCACCACCTCCACTCCACTCCCCTGTCTTTCATCCCAGTTTCTCAATAGAGAGCCTATATGCAGAACAAGTAGGATTTACAGTTATAAATAGGGAAATCAGCATAAAGAGCGGTGACAGGTTATAACTCCGTTAAATACAATTGGGCCCAGAAAGGTTATGCATACGCTGAAAAGCACTTAATATTTTCTCCAAAAATATTTTCACCAACAGCATTTATTAAGGACTTTTTTTTTTTGTAGCACCTAGCTAGTGGCTGGATACACAGATTTACTCTACCAGGAGTAGAAAATAGTTCCTAAATTCTTTGTATTGGGTTTCAAGGAAGTTTAGGCATTCAAGGATGCTGCAAAGTTGAGTATAGTGGATGTGAGGGTCCAAGAGCAGCACAGGCTGGAGGTCAAGTGAAGGGGAAATGTCAAATGCCCTGGACAATTCTGCAAAGAAGTCGTGAAAGATTGAATGCGGGGTAACAGGCACATTGGGGTGTTACTGCTGCCGAGATGCTGACGGCATCCATCTAGCAGTTCTTGCAGAAACAGGGGAAGAGGGAAATGTGGTCTTTCCATTAAAAAACAACCACCCAACCCCCTGCCTTCTTCCTTTTCCCACTGTAGCTTTGTAAACTGTGCGTCTACTCCCTCCAGCTTCCATGCCTGTGCTCTTTGATTCACAAAACCAGCATTAAATGGTCCGGAAAGACTGGAAAAGATGTGTCCCGATATTGTAAATCTTCTGTGATCTCATTTTTGTAAACCTTGATTGCCCGTCAAAAGTTGATGTCTCCATATGTCTCCGCTCTAAGGAAATGCTTTCAAAGTGACTCCCAGCTCTGTTCAAAGCAAGCAGTTTCTTACTCCTCATCGCCTGATGATTGCCTGTGAGTGCTGCCTCTGCTTTGACACTGTGGAGCTGGAGGGAGGGGCTGGGACAGAGAGGCTACAAGAGAGGAAGGGCAGCCTCAGAATAGCCACGTAGCACCAGAAAGCAGAAAAGATGGCAGAGGAGTGGAGGTTCAGTATATAGGTTATCTGGATTTTTTAACAGGTTCTGAAATAATTTAACCTCATTTATAAGTCCCACAAAATGAATTCCATACTTTTTCAGCCTGCATTCCATATAATGTCGTGATTTCCTCCTTTCTTTCTGAGATGACAACTAAATCTGATCACCATTCCTGAGGCTCCCTCTGTAGAACTGTGTGCTGCTGATAATTTCAGGCAGTGTAAGCAGAACTTAAGGAACACGCCTTTTGATCTTTATCCATTGCTTATACTTCAGTCCACCTTATCCTAGCCACATACTGCTGCTGGGCACAGATAGCAAAACCAAGGGCTTTTTTTTTCCTCGCCAAAATAAAAATGAACAAGGCGAGCATAGCACTTTAAGTTCTATCTTCATATTATAGCTTCACGGAAACTGCAAGTCAACAAAACTGGACATTCTTATTTTCCTCTGACTTAAGTAATGTATGTCAAAATTTGATTGTCAACATTTAAGTGGAAAATAAAACTGTGAAAATTAAGTTCAAATTAAATATCTCTGTAAGAGATAAGTCTAATTAAGGCCTATTTTTACTCCGGAATACTCACCACTTTTGTTCTTATCTTTGGCAATATAGGACATGTTTGCACCTAGGGTGGGAAACAGAGGAAAAGGAAATGAAAGTCAATGTACAACAATTATTTTAATATTTGTAAATAAAAATAAGGAACAATGAGGTTTCAGTAACTGTAAATTTATTTTTGCATGCTATCCTCTTTATTTAGCAAAGTAAAGATACTCTTTAAGAGAAAAGATGGAGTTCAAATAAAGTAAAAATGGTGATTTCAAATATCAGTTTAAAAGGACATTTAAGAAAATATATTTGAGTTAAAAAATATTTGGTAGAGATGTTTCCAAATAGACAGTAAGGAAACCTCTTCTGCAAGGAAGGAGCTAATGTTTTTTGAGCATCTACTATGTACCTGATAATTTGCTAGTATTTTATTTTCATTTTTATCTCATTTATTCCTCCCAACAGTTTCTATCTTACATTTTAACATCTGAATCTTAAAAATTCATTCATTCAAAAATTATCTGTTGAGAAAAAAGAAAAACAAACTAACTAACAAACTAAGACAATGAAAAAAAACCCACAAAAATTATCTGTTGTTCCAATATGTGTCATGTACCATGCTAGATGGCATGGTCCAAAACATTAAATGAACATCAAATTCTGATAGTAACTTGTACTAAGAATGCAGCTGGTATGATTTAGACTCAAGTGCAGACTTGGGACTCTAACTCTTCACTTGCTTTTATTTGCAATAGTAGAGACCTCCACCCAAAGGCGTTTAAGTCCAAGGAATCTAGTGGCTCCCTTGCTGACAGTGGCTCATTTGGAAGCACTCCATCACTTCGTCTAATCTTCTCTGGTTGATCTGGTGTGTCCTTTATTTGAAGAGAGTTCTTCTTGTGCTCCAGTCTGTGGGCCTCATGATTCCAAAAGGAAAGAGATCCTCTACCTCAACTGTGTTTCAGTGGAAGGGGGAAGGAGAGAAGAGATGCTGAAGAGATGACAGACT
Source organism: Cabassous unicinctus (assembly GCA_029593785.1). Classification (NCBI taxonomy): domain Eukaryota; kingdom Metazoa; phylum Chordata; class Mammalia; order Cingulata; family Chlamyphoridae; genus Cabassous; species Cabassous unicinctus. The sequence continues at coordinate 35,209 of JAQZBX010004523.1, read as the reverse complement.
ACAATGTCAACGCTTTCTTTCATTTTTCAACACACACACACACACACACACACACACACACACACACACATATATTTTGTTTATTTGTTTGAGGTACCGGGGCCGGGGACTGAAACTGGGACCTCATATGTGGGAAGCTGGCGCTCAACCACTGAGCCACATCAGCTCTCCTGAGTTGGTTTTCTGTTTGTTTGCTTTGTTGTTTTGTTTTTAGGGGGCACTGGGAACTGAACCCGGGACTTCCCATGTGGGAAGCAGGCACTCAACCACTGGAGCCACATCCACTCCCCTCAACGTATATTTTTGAGCACTTACTCTATTTCCTATTTTCAGCTCTGATAGTCAAAGAGTAATCACTTTATATTTGTCAATATTTGTGAAATTTATTTATGATTTTTGAAGTAATATATTTTTATTAATGCTTTTATTAAAATTCCTACAGAGTACTCATGATATTTTGATAAGGCTCTCTATAATAGAAATATCAATTATTGGTTCATATGTTGATATATTAATGGCTCCTATTAATATTCCTACTTTGCATATTTTAGAAGCATGGCTAAATATCCAGTCAGATTTATTTTATTGTCTACTTCTTCTCCAATTCTTTTCTGCCAATATTGTAAATGGCTTCTTGCTCATTTTATTTCTCTTCTCTTACCTCAGCAAAATCCATCTTTTTCCTCCACTTTTTCTATTGCTTTTTTGATCTTAATCATATATATCCTTGAGTATGTTTATTTTTTTAAATTCACATCAGACAGTAGTAATTTTAAGTTTTTCTTTCCACTTTCAGCTAGAATTGCTACCTACCCTTACCTGCCTTTCTTTCTGAAATTTATAGTGTTTCATTGGTTATTTTCCTTAAAATTATAAAAGAGATATATTCACAATGGAGAATAATCAACCCAGAAATATATGCAGCTATTTTTGCATATCTAACCAAAGTAATTGAGATTCAACAAATTTATGTGTTGTTTTTTTTTACATAGTAAGACTGGTGATGAAGATTCCAGGTGGCAAAAATGTGAATAAAGTTTCTTTTAAAGCTTCTATCTTCATGCAATGTGTGAAGTTTTCCTGACTTGCAATATTGTTAATCCACAGTCCAGATAAATCTCCATAAAATAAACAAAATCCTGAAAGGACTGTCTTCAAACAAAAGCTGTGTAATAATATTTGAAAGTAGCATAAGCTATATATTAATCTTAGGGAAACTGAATTGTGAATATTAAAACATAAAACCTATTCATATTTCACTTTGGTAAGTCTTAAGTTTCATTGGGCAATTTATCATGGCCCTGAAAATAACTAGAACCTACATGTTTCGTACATGAAAGATGTAAGAATAAAAGAAATGACATTTTCTTTTATGTTTGTTAAATTTACCTAGAAATCTGTATTTGGTAGAGAAAATAGACTTGGTTTCTTAACTTTTATGTTGCTGACAGGAATATTTGTTTCAGAAACAACAATGTTTTATTAGTTTTCCAGGATTCTATTTCTCCGAATTTCTCTTTTCATTTTAGAAACAGTATATTTGTTTTAGAAACAACAATGTCTTCATAAAGTTTTCCAAGATTCTTCTCCAACTTTATCTACCTGCCCTTGCTATCCATTTTTATGCCTTTCCATTTGGCAATTTCATATTTTCAGATTGATTGAATAGGACCCAGGAATGCCATTGATATTCTTTCCTTCATAGGCTGTGAAATCTTACTCTGTTATATTTTATCTGTACAAGCTTAGGATTTTGATACAATTGAAGGTGAAAGATAGAATCAAGTTGGCCTTTTTACCAAAATTGTTTTAAATATCAGTCCGTTTTTAACATATACTAACTGGATTTCTTGGTCATTGCTCCTTTATATGAAATGATACATAGAAGCAATTAAAATATAAAATTTGAACTATTGTGAAAGACGGCATTTAGTGGCTCCATCTTAGCTCCGTAAACACTATTCTTTATGTTATAATTAATCCTGTTTAAATTATATTTAAGAGTTTAATCATTGGCTTTGATATGTTTTGTATTAACTGATAAGACATTAGCAGTTAAGTAACCATCATTTGGGTGATCCTTGAATGGTGAATACTTCCACACATTTTAAGATTTCTAGATTAACTTTAAAATAATATAATGACAATTATTTGCTAAAGCAATTTTGAACTCTTTTCATCTGTTATATCTTTGTGAATCATATGTTGGTATATAATTATTACTGCCTTGAGCCAAGAAATATTATTGTTGCCCTTAAAAAAATTACAGTCTGGGGAGCTCAGTGGTTGAGCACCTGCTTCTCATGTATGAGGTTCCTGATTCAATCCCTGGTACCTCCTAAAAAAAAAAAAGATATAAAATTTATAGTCTTCTTATGGTACCAAACTAGTTTTCTCCTTAATACAGATGGTTCAGTGTGTTTCTATAAGCAAATTTATGAACCTCAGAAATGAAATATTTGATATTGATCTCTTTTTTCCTTTTGGCCTTTATTCTGACACGACTTTGATTTTAAGATTGGAGTTGTGTGTTGAGCCCTAACTAGACTAAAATCAATTTTTAATAAGATTCTTCACTGCCTGTGACAGTTTCTTCTATTTAATTGATAGCACAGGCCCACATTAAATGAAAAATGTATTTTTAAAGCATGCTCCCAATAACAAAGCATGCATTGATGGTAGAATCAGGAGTAGATTTCTGCGTGCTCTGAATAAGGATTGAGAAATGTCTTGGTTTCTGGGCTATGAAAAAAGACACAACGGGTTGGCTTAAACAACGGGAATTTATTGGCTCATGATTTTGAGGCTAGGAGAAGTCCAAAATGTAGGCATCAGCAAGGCCACGCATTCTCCCTGAGGGCTGTGGTATTTGGGGCTGGCTGAGAATGATGTCCTTGGCATTACTGTCACATGGGAATGCACATGGCGACACCGCTCCTTTCTCTTTTGAGTTCTGTTGACTTCCATTTGCCTACTCCTCCATGTGGCTTTATTTTTTTTTTTAAAGCCTCCAGGAATAGGATTAAGGCTGACCTCATATAGCCCAGCCACACCTTAATAAAAATATCTTCTTGGGGAGTGGATGTGGCTCAAGCAGTTGAGCTCCTGCCTCCCACATGGGAGGTCGCGGGTTCAGTCCCTGGTGCCTCCTGAAAAAAACAAAAACAAACAAAAAGCAAAAACAAATGATAAAACCAACTCAGGGAAGCCCATGTGGCTCAGTGGTTGAGCGCCAGCTTCCCACATACAAGGTTCTGGTTCAATCCCCTGCCCCCAGTGCCTCAAAAAAATAATAATAATATCTTCAACCCTGCAAGGAATGGTTTAAGATTAAGAACATACTTTTTCTGAGTAACATAATTGAACCTACCAGAAGAACTATGTGGAAAAAGAGTTGCATGGGCTGGCACATACAGCTAATGACAGTTTTCACTGGTCTACATTTAGTGTGTTATTCTCAAAAACTGTGTTATCTTTAATTTACTATATTTTGGTTAAAATTAATTCCAATGGAACTTAATACTTAGTGAGTATAATTAGAAAAAAATTCTTATTCTCTCTATTCAAAATGATTATTTGTTTTTATTTTTTCTTTTCCAAAAAGAAAATAGAAGCTGATTGTGTGAGAAATTAGTGCAAGATAGTTAATATTTTAATCATCAGATTCTCATTTTTTTTTATTTATTTTTTATTTAATGAAGTATATATCATTCATACATGAACATACATAAATAATAAGTGTATAGTAAAAGTTGTGAACTTACAAAGCAAACATTCATAACATCATACTGGGGTCCCAAACATCAACCCTCCACCAATACCTTGCATTGTCATGAGACATTTGTTACAAATTATGAAAGAATATTGTCAAAATCCTACTACTCGTTATAGTCCCTGCCTGACATTTGGTGTACTTTTCCCACAACCCACCCCATTATTATTTTTTAAATACATTTTTATGACAGAAATTGTAAACTTAACAATCATGCACATGTGCAGAATTCACAAACACCCCTCCATCCACACACCATACCTGGATGGAACATTTGCTACAGATTATGACATAATATCATCCGACTATTATAGTTCCACAGCATACACTTGGCACATATCTTCCATACTCCCCCATCATCAACACAGTACATCTTTGGCATAGATGCAAGAATATTACATTATAACTGTTAACCACAGTCCATAAGTCAATCCAGTTGTATTTTTCCATGCTTCTCCACATTCCTACCACCCTGCAATAATGATATACATCTGCTCTAGCTCACAAGGGACACTCTTGCATCTGTACCATCAACCACAATTCTCATCCACCCCTGGGTTTGCTGTGCTATTATTCAGTCCCTAGATTATTCTCTAGCTTTCTGTCAATTGGCATTTACATCCCTAGACTACCATTTTCAGCCACATCCCCATTTATAAACCAGCTGTTACTCACTATAATGAGCTACCATCAACTCTGTACATTTCCACACTTTTACAGTAAAGCTAATTAATTCTTCTACATACATTAAATATCAGCAGTCCATCTCAGTCCTCCTCTTATCTCCTTTAAGAATCCACCACCTACAACCAGGTCTTGAAGATATTTTCCTACATTTTATTCTAGAAGCTTTACGGTTCTTGCTTTTATATTTAGGTTTTTGATTCATTTTGAGTTAATTTTTGTATAAGGTGTGAGAAGGGGTCCTATTTCCTTCTTTTGTTATGGATATCCAGTTTTCTGAGCATCATTTGTAGAATGGACTGTTCTGCACGAGCTGGGTGAATTTGACAGGCTAATCAAAAATCACTTGATCATCGATGTGAGGGTCTGTTACTGAACTATCAATTCAGTTCCATTGGTCTATGTATCTGTCTTTATGCTAGTACCATGCTGTTTTTACCACTATAGCTAGGTAATATGACTTTAATTCCAGAAATGAGAGTCCTCCAACTTCGTTTTCCTTTTTGAGATGTTTCTGGCTATTCAGGACCCCTTACCCTTCCAAATAAATTTAATAATCATGTTTTCCATTTATTTAAAAATGCTGGTGGAATTTTTATAAGGATTGCATTGAATCTGTATATCATTTGAGTAGAATTGACATCTTAATGATAAAATATCCGTGAGCATAGAATGTTCTTCCAATTATTTAGGTTTTATTTTTATTTCTTTTAATAATGAGTTGTAATTTTCTGAATAAAATTGCTTTACATTGTTGGTTAAGTTTATTCCTGAATATTTGTATTTTATCTGTCATATTTTATTCTCACCACTCTTTTCACACTTTTAATTACTTTTATTGATATAGTCTTCATTTTTAGACTCTCTTCCAGGTCTCTCTCTCCTGTCTTTTCTTTTCAGGCTGTAGCACACCCTTTAGTATTTCCTGCAAAGCAGGTCTCTTCGTTACAAACTCTCTCAGTTTCTGTTTATCTGTGAATATTCTAAACTCGCCCTCATTTTTGAAAGCAATCTTGCTGGATATAAGATTCTTGGCTGGAAGTCTTCTCTTGCAGTATCTTAAATATATCATACCACTGTCTTCTTGCCTCCATGGTTTCTGGTGAGAAATCAGCACTAAATCTTATTGGGCATCTCTTATAGGTTATGTACTGCTTTTCTCTTGCTACTCTCAGAAGCCTCTCTTTGTCTTTGGCACTTGACATTCTGATGAGTATGTGTCTCAGAGTTGGTCTATTTGGATTTTTTGATAGGAGTATGTCATGGTTCTTGGACATGGATATCTATGTCCTTCAATAGGTTTGGGAAATTTCCTACCATTATTTCTTCAAATATTCCTTCTGCCCCTTTTCCCTTCTCTTCTCCTTCTGGGACACCCATTACACATCTGTTTGCATGTCTCTTGCTGTCATTTAGTTCCTTGAGAACTTGTTCAAGTTTTTCCAACCTCTTCTTCATCTGTTCTTTTGTATGTTCACTTCAGAGGCCATTTCTTGAAGCTCACCAATCCTTTCTTCTGCCTCCTCAAATCTGCTATTATATGATTCCAGTGTATTTTTAGTTTCATTTATTGCACCTTTCACTCCCATAAGATCTGCTATTTTTCTATGTATGTTTTCAAATTCTTCTTTGTGCTCATCCAATGTCTTCTTAATATCCTTAATTTCTTTAGCCATCTCAATGAATTTATTAAGGAGATTTGTTTGAACATCTGTGATTAGTTGTCCCAACTCCTTTGTCATCTGGAGGCTTATCTTGTTCCTTTAACTGGGCCATATCTTCTTCTTTCTTGGTGTGGATTGTAATTTTTTGTTGGTGTCTGAGTGCAGTCTTTCTCTTTAGTTTAGGGCTTCTTGCCCTTTCTCCCTTGCTACTTTTGTAGTAGGAGCCAAATATGTAGTTGGTGCTATAAACTGTGTAGTCTCAAGCTGCCCTCATTGCCCCAAGGACCAATGAATCTTCTCTCAACTTTCTCCTTTGTCAGGGGTAGGGACAGAACCACAGCTGTGTGGAATAATCCAACTCATGCAGGCCTAGATTGCAGTTGTCCAGAGAGACTGATGAAGCTTTACACCTGCTTGGGGTGGGGATGGGGCTGCTGGCCTGGGCAGCAATCTACGCAGTGTAGGTCCAAGATGACCTCAGTTGCCCCAGTAGACTTCCTATTATTCAGTCTGTGCCAGCTAAGTGTACCTGCAGTTCCCTGGATAGGCTGGTGCAGCTCCTCCAGCTTCCTCCCTGCCTGAGGTGGGCCTGGGGCTCAGGCTAGAGCTGCAATCAGATCTGGATGGAAAGAAGCTGGTCCCTGCCAGCACTGTGATTTTCAGTCAGCCCTGCTTCCCCTCATGCTGGAGGCAGAGTTAACATGGCGGCTACCGGCCTCCTAACAAACTGGACGGGCTCAAAGTTTAGCTGTTCCTAGGATTATACTTTAGCCCGCCAAATTTACTAATCAGTAGCTGAAGTTGGTGCCCAGTCGTCTCTTCCTCCCCCATTTTGGGAAGTGGAGCTTCCAATTCCAGCCACAGAACAGCTCCGGAGGCGGCTTGTGCCTCCAGTGGAGGATGGGCACCGGCCTCCGGGTCGTGGAGGGCCCTACTCACGAATCTTCTCTGCAGATGTACAGTCTCATCCTGGTCTTTCAAGGATGTTGCAGGATGCTCTTCGGGTCTCCTGGAGCCCCCAAACAGGTGCTGTAGATATCTCTGAGTGATCATCAACTGTCCTGTAGCAGGAGCTGATTCTAGAAGCTACTTACTCTGCTGCCATCTTGCTGGTTGTCTCCTGATAATGGCCTCAGATTCTCAATTTAAAAAATGGAAATCAACTTTACATATCCTAAGAAATCTAAGGTCATTTTTACTTGTGAAGTAAATTATATTTTAAACTCACCTTTCTAGAGAAAAATATTACTATGTTTAAACAAAGTTACCATATAAATGAATACAGATTTTTGCTGGTAATGAAAATTGTTCTAATTGCCTTGAATACTATTTGACTTATTGAGATTTGTTTGTTATCATTCTCATGCAAAGAATTTCTTGAATCACCATCTAGCTATGCATGTTACTGATCTCAAAGTGAATCAAATATTATTTCTTCTATTTTGAGCTTATAAGTTGAACCAATAAAAAAATTGAACTACAAATGCATTTTATAATATATATCTTCTTTAACTTGTTCAATGTCTAAGCTGTAATGTAAAAATGTTAAATATCTCTGCAAGCAACCTTACTTGTACAAACCATGGTACAGAATTGTCTGGTAAAGTTTGCTTAAGCTATACCCTGGAAATAAATTAAACCTCTCTGGAAATAGCCTTAGAAGATTAGGTATTATGTTGTACTATATATTGCACATATAGGCAGGAGTACAAAGCCTGGACAGTGGAGAAATGTCACTACCTGCCTTTGAGTCTGGAGTAAGGTTAATTATTTTGTAAGCAAAATAATATTTACCCAGGTTAACATTTATAGAGATAAAATAGCAACTGCAAAGTGCCTTACTCATGAGACCGACCATGAAATATTGGAGCAAAGAGGTGAAATTATCAAAACAGTTCACTGGACAGAGTCTGTAGCTATTTAACATATCCTTTTCACAGGCAATTTTGCTGAACTTATCACAGAGAAGACATAAGGTTAATTATATTGTAAGCGTAAGGCTAATACTTGCAAAGGGTGTTGCTGAGAAAAACCTGGGAAAGCACATCTAGACTTGTCGCTTTCCAGATAAAGCCAGAGTCCTTGGCATGGCAGGCCTTCGTGCCATTCCCCAACCAGCCCTCCAAAATCGGTTCTTGCCACTTATTACAGGCAGGCTCCTGCCACTGTACAGAACTGCACCATGGGCTGGCAGGCGTGACACTGTCACTCAAGGGTCAGCTCCGGGTCTCCTCCTCTAGAAGACGTCCTTTAACCCTTCCCTGTGATATGCTAATAGTCATAGCAACGATTTTATGTGCTTTATATGGATTTAGTCGTTGCTACTCACAGTAATACTATAAAACAAGCAATGGTGTTTTGTCAATCTTATTTTTGAGGAAATGGAAGCACAGAAAATTTAATTAATATGCCCTACAGCTAGTTAGTGATAGATCCAGGAATAGATCTCAGGTAGTTCTGGTTCCAGAATATTTGTCATTATTCTACATTGCATCTGAAGTAGAGTTACTTCTGTTTTCCTCTTCTGTACATCAGTAGTATACTGTGCATAAGTCACGTAGGCTTTTAACCCACCATTGATTTTAATTATAATTTGCAACCTCATGTCCATGATGTACTTTAAAGGCAGACTTATGAGAAGAATTATCCATCTTATATTCTTACCATATTACACTTTATGAGCACAGTAGGTGTTTTAAAACATGTCATGAATGCATACATAACCTAGAATTTTTTTAAAAAGGTTTATTATTTTTATTACAAACAACAGAATTAAAAATCCTAACCAGTATTAGTTTGGACTGGTTTGAACTGCATATTTCATTCCTTAGACACTACGTTACAGAACATTAAGAAGTGGCCACAGCTAACATAAAGATAACACAGTGCCATGGGATTAGTGTGGAAAGAGGGCTTTAGGATTTTGAGGCAGAGGCAATCCATATTAGTTTTCTGTTGGTACATAACAAATTGCTGCAAATTTAGCACCTTAAGTCAACACACATGAATCACTTGTGTTGCTGTGAGTAATGAGCTCTGGGCACAACCTGGCTGAGTCTTCTCCTTTGGTTCTCACGAGGCTACAATCAAGGCGTCAGCCAGCTCTGCAGTCTCATCTAAGGTTCAGCTCAACAAGGATTAGCTTTGATTGGCAGAATTTAGTTACTTTCAGTAGCAGGACTGAGGGTTTCAGTTTCCCATTGGCCATTGGCTGGAGACCATCCTTACTTCCCAGGAGCCAGCCCTCAGTGCCCTCCAGGCACCCTCCCAACAGAGGAATCCTACAACATGGTGCTTGCTTGTTCAAACCCAGGAAGGACAAGAGACCCCAGCATAATGGGCTCTACAGTAGCATTACACATTGAAATGCACACAATCGCATGTATCCCGTCACCTTCCTGCCTGCTGTTGATTGCGAGAAAGTCACAACTCATGCCCACACTCAGCCAAAGGGGATTATATTGCTAATATACTCTAGGAGGCAGGGGTCACTTGGGACCTCCTTGAGAGTCTGCCCACCACTCAATCCAGTAGAGTAGGTTTTAATACAGTTGACCTAATGTCTCATTTGTTGTTAGCATGTATGGTGTCTCCCATTTTATGATTTTCCAGCAAATAAAAGCTCTCGACATCATGTTGAAGAATGATAACCATTCTGATGAGGATGAATACAAAGGATACAAAAATATTACAAAAAATAAGAAAACAAACAAGCAAACAACAAATTAAAGCATTTCCTAATAAAATAGAATCTTTGGGATATTTTTGCAGACCTGCAGCTACATGTTTATTGTCCTAAATCATTAGAGCTTTTTTTTAGTAAAAAAAAAATTTTTTAAGTGTTTAGTTAAAGTAATTGTTGAAGGCATGCAAATTCTATGTGGAAAATTTCCTATTTTATCATAGGGAAAGGGAATCAGAAGAAAATCTGGGATCCATTTGCAAAAAGGAAATTCCATCTTAGAAATATATCAATGTACTAAAACCTTTTGCATGTGCCAGGGGCAGGCTATCGATGAATTCCTAGATTGCGGTTTAGAGTTAGAGACGCTGATAGAGGCTCGGCTATTAGCTGCTTGCGTCTGAGTGAGTAGTCCTTTGGTTTTCACTTTTAGAGTATATAAGGGAGTATTTGGTTAAAGGCTAGCAATGTGTTACAAGTTATCAAAGGCACCAAATCTGGTGACAAAATGGTCTGTGTTCAATTTCTTGCTCCATAACTAATTTTTTTTGCATGTGAATCTGGGCAAGGTCCTTAACAGTGTTATCTGTAAAATAGGGGTAATCATGGTACTTACCTCATTAGATTACTTTGAAGATTAAATGAATTAATAAATGTAAAGTGTTTAGAACAGTAACTAACATATTTTAACACTATACAAATACTAACGACTTTTATTGTATTAAGTAAAGTTCCTGCAGAGGGCATTTCCGCTTTCAGAGCTTCATATTTTTAATTTTATTTCATTTTCATTTTTCCATTTAGAGACCTCCCAGCATTAAGGGTCTGATTTTATAAATAAATGGGTATAAATGTATACTTAGCTTTGCTACCCCAATCTTGAATAAGTTAACTAATTTTGCTTAAGTACATACAGGGCATGGTGCTTTTGAGATAATTAGGGCTGTTAGACTGAATATGATTATTTTTATATCCTCTGAACAGGAATTTTAGGATAATTTTTAAACTAGATTTTTTTTTTTTAACTAAAAAAATCCTTTTAAAACAAAGACAGGGTTTATCTCATTAATTTGGAAACATTTTTCTTTATTACCTATTGCTTAAAATAGTTCCTTATGTGATCTGGCATTCTCCCTTGAGACTAAAATGAAAAGAAAAAGTCTCCAACTTAATTAGAAATGAGAGGTATGTTAAAATTCCCATAAGTGAAATTTCAATTAACCTCAACACCTCAACAGGGAAGGTATTGAAATGGAAACTAAAGCTCTTGTTGCCACTGGCCCTAGAGAGCCTCTTCTTGAGCTACTATTTAGGCTTCTGCCCCCCTGAAAAGCTTTAATTAAATGATAACCCCCTCTTCTACTGTGGGCTCACCTAAGACGTGGTGTGGTGATGGTGCACTGGAGGAGGACTTAGCAACCTAGTGAGACCTGAGCCCACATCTTTGCAGTGGAGCAGAGGAAGCATCCCGTCACCCCCATCACTTAGGTTCTTTCTATCAGGCAACTTTTGCTTTCTTCTATTCTGTGTAATTTTCTTTGTACCCTTTGTTTGTATTTTAATTTTTCTTAATTTCACAAGGTATAAATCAGCAGTTTCACAACCTATCATCACTTCACAGCGCTTAGGTTGCTGAACTACATTTAAGTTAATAAAGGCTTGAAAAGAATGGTTATTTATGTATTAGTCGTGTAAATTATGCTTACTTCAAGAAAAGATTTTAACAGTTAACACACACACAAAAAACAAAATCATAATTAACTTTCAAAATCTAAAACCCTTTTCAAACAAGAAAAAACATTTAAATACATAGAAAGGAATATTGTGCTATAATAGAATGTAGATGTTTTAATGGTTCCTGGAAGTAAAGGGGAGAAGGGGATATAGAGAGCTGAGATATAACCTAGCATAACCACAGCAAATTATCATTTTTTTGTAGTAGGGAAAAAAATCTTTATGTGCATAGAAGTTTGTGTGTAAATGTGTGTCTGTGAGAGAAAGAGAAATTCTTTTTTTTTTATCCGGGAGGTCCCAGGGGTCGAACCCGGGTCCCTCCATATGGGAGACAGACACCCAACCATTTGAGCCAATCTGTCCCCCCAAAAAAGATATTTTAATTTTAGTACTTGGATGCCATTACTTGACCAAATCAGGATCACTAGGAGTAAATAATTGCTAATCCATACCAAGTAATTCAGAAGCAGATCTTCCAATATTCATCAAAATTAGGGTGATAGACTTTGTGGCTACAAAAAATACTTTGAAAGAAGTTCCTGGCATGCAGGAAGTCCATTTCTTTCTCTCAGGTCATAGAGGAATGTTAAAAATCATGGGAGTTTTGACATTTGTCTCTATATTTTGCCACATATCAGAATTCATTTTTTCTTTTGTCACTAGCAGATATGTTTCAAGATATGCCCAAGTTTGTAAATATAAAACCATTAAACTTCTTGGGATTGAGATTATGTACCTGTTTTTCAAACCACTAAATCTTTACAATTTAAACAGTTTTCATGGCATTTTTAAAATAAATTTAAAAATAAATATTTGCATTATACAAGAAAGTCACATATATTGTATCAACTTACTTTTACGATTTAAAGACATGAGATACCTAAGCATCAGCACCACAAAACTGATAAGATTTGTCTAACTAAATTAAGGAAATAATTGTAAAACATTGAAAATTCTGGCTAAATACTAACCTGCAGCATCAACAGCTTTGAAAGCTATCGTCTAGTGAATGGTTCTCACAGTAACCACTGTTTCTATTTCTGGCAACTATAAGACAAAGTTCTTCCATTACTAAATATTAAGCTTTCTGGTTAAATTTTAAAAATCACACATAATTCAGACATAAAAATTATCGGGAAAATGGGACACTATTAAAAAGCCCTTCCCTAAAATTATGGAAAACAAACAATGTGATAGCTTCTTTCAAGTAATTTAAGCCACAGTCTAATCTCTCTGGTGACAAGGGCACAGTGGACTGCCCTCTACAGATCCTACTAGCTGTAATTTTAGAATTCCATGACCTCATTTCTCCAATTAAACAGGCACCCTTTCATTCTTGAACCGATGCTAAGGAATCACCGGACAGATAAGAAAATTGTACAATACAGAACAGTTGTTTGTGAGGGTGAGTTCAATCAAGGGGTGATGGTAGGTACTACAGAAAATGTGCCCTACCTTAGAAATTGCGGGACTGCTAATGAAAGAATTAACTGGTATAAACCAAAATGGGTCACAATTCTTTGAATAAGCAGATCATTTAAGTTTATTTTTATTAACTCTAAATGCATAATTTTTTATATTTATGTTTTTGTTATTATAAAAATTGAGAGCTTACAAAACAATCATGCATAAGGCACAGAATTCCCATGTATCACCCCTCCAGCAACCCCTCACATTGTTGTGGAACACTTGTTACAGATTATGAAAGAACATGATCAGATGACTACCACTGTATTAGTCAGGGTTCTCTAGGGAAACAGAATCAACAGGAGAGATCTGTCAAAAATATGAGATTTTATGAGTCTCTTGCTGTGTTCTTGACATTTTCTTGAGTTTTGGTTACACCCATAAATCATACAGCCATATTACTGAAAAGATTAACGATAAATCATTTATTCTTTATGTTTTCAAGATTCTTTTCTGGAAATGTTTGAACCTTTCCCTCTTTTTCTTCATGACACTTTCAGTTTGTTTTCAGTTGAAAACTTACTAAATGTGGCTGTATAGCTCATTGATCATAATTCACCATTTTAAATTAGTCTCAGTTTCACCTATGCTTCTATTTAAAATGAATCAACAATATAATTTCAATATTCATGGAAGAAAACCAATATAAGCTTTGATATCCTTGTTATTCATATTTTTATGTTCTTCATATCTCTTGCATTAGTCTAATAAAGACTAATAAAGCTAATAATAAGTCTAATAAAGACTAATAAGCTAATAAAGCTGGGCATTTGTTATATTAAAGGCTTATTTTTTGTTTAACAGTAATAACTTGCTTTTTGGGGGGTATATAATTAACTAACTTCAGAAAACTTAGCAACATTAATTGAAATAATTTATCTACTGGTAAAAGACTTTCTTACCTAATTCTACTAAGTATTATTTTTGCTTATGTAAAACCTATACTTCCTAAATTGAATGAAATGTACTATATTTGAAAATTTTTACATGCATGTTTGATATTTGCCACCTATTTTATAAAAATTCTCCTAAAAATAACAAATTAAGGGTTATCCTGTTGCTAGCCATTTATCACACAATTATTTTACATGGTAATAGTTTTACCCATGAAATGATCTTTCAAGAAAATTTATGATTCTCTGGAAAAAGCTATACCGACAAAGGCAACATGGTATATTGGTTGAGCGTATGGATTCTAGAGCCAACCTGGATTTTGGCGCATGCAAAATGGGTGTCACTTTGAGCAAATGATGAAACCTCTCTTTGCTGTGATTTCCTCATCTCTAAATTGGGGGTAATAAGAATATCTGTGTCATAGCATGGCTAAAAGGTTAAGTAAATTTAGCCTGTGAAGGGCTTAGAACATTGTATAAGATGTGGTGAGTACAGTACCTAATATATACATCTTTAAACTAAAAGAGATGGTCTTTTTGGGATAGGGAGTTGCGAAACAGACCTACTAGGGCTTGAAGCTAAAGAGCATTGTTCTCCTAGATGGCTGGTATATAGGTTTCCTGTGGAGACATCTGTGCCCCTATATTTGCATCTTCCTCTGTTGCTTAGTACCTACAGGCCCTGGGACCAAAAGAATCTCCCCAAGTATCAGGAGCCTTTCTTATTTAAATCTGTTTCATACTGCCAAATTCACAAGATTATTAAGCTTAACTACATCAGAGAATTTACGTGAAAACTCTAGCACAGTGCTTGGGGCTTGGTATATATGCAATAAAACATTGCTTGAATTCAAAATAAGTTGCAGTTACTTGACAGAAGATATTTAAAAGTGTTCACATAAAAGAGAGGGAGAGAGGGAGAGAGATCTGTTCCAACTGGGATGTAGCTAGTTGCTACATTTGAATTTGGAAAATCATTTTCAAAGCAGCTGGCTAAATTTTTAGTACAGAAAAATGTTCTTTGTTACGTGGAAGTGAAATATGTGATGAAGTAAATAAGTGATGCCATTTATGAAGCTATTTGGAATCCATTAAAATCTTTATTATGGTGATTGCATGGTAAGTTTCACCAAATATACTGGTTTTGTTTTTTTGTGGATTTACTTCTGAAGTATTAAAAAGTCAACTATAATTACTAAAGCCGCTCAAATTTTTAACTGGACTTAGATAGCAAAGTACAGTTGATCAGCTGTAGGAAACTAATTTTTACGCTTATACAAACAAAACAAACACATAAACAAAGAAAATCTTGGTTTATTTGCCAGGTAAGTTGTTGGTAATATTAATCTATAATACCAGGGATAGCCTTTCATGACTCTGAAGTCAATGAAGAAGCATGCCAATTTTCACTGTATTGTTTTATAAATTGTGAAACCTCTAGTTATTACAGCATTCTGATTTTCAATATACCAGAAGAGTTAACTTTTACTGTATTTTTTTTTGTTTCTTTAAATATTTCAAAATTCAAATAACATTGACAACCACATTCCACATGCTTTCACATATCTTATTTGAGCATCATAACATTGTTTTAGAGTAAGAATTATTATCTCCATTTGGGATATGAATAAACTGAGATTGAGATATTAAGTGAATCATTTAAGGTTAAATAGTTATTAATTGCCAGCAACTAAATTTTCCATTATTCTGACTTTTAAGTGCAGCCTTATTTCCTAAGGACCATGTGTGATATCAAAGTGTATAAGATATATTTAAATAAATAAATAAATATATATTGAAATTATTCTCCAAAGAATATTGAAATAATTTAAATGATATAAACATTTATTATATAATTTATGCCCTTCTGTTAACTAAGGAAAACGGAGAGTGTACATTTTGGATTTTTTTCTTTGACTCATGCATATGCTTTATTTAGAATATTTAAAAAACCTAATAAAGAAAATATTGATTCAATTTTTCATCCACAGGAATATTAGCTTACTGACAGAGTATATTACAAAATTTTACAATGTATTTCAACATCCTGTACTTGTGTCTTTCAAACCTTATTATTTCTCACAGTTAGAAGATGTATTTTTAAAAATTAAATTTTCATAGAGTCCTGTTTACAAATGAGTTCACATGCACAGGAATACAGATTAAGATTAAGCACATGTCTTTGTTGGGGTACATAACTCAATATGCTACACTTAAGGACCCTAAAATAATTTTTAAAATTTAAATAGGAATCAAAGATTATAAAAGAATATCCATTTTAAATATCACTGGCTCTTTTCATCATAATCTCTCAATCTCCAAAGGAAAATATTCCCTGAATTTCTGCCAATCTCCTTCAGAGCACAGAATCTTTTGAAATAGGGACTTTACATATTGAAATTTTAAAAAATAATGTACTTTATAAATGTTTGTGTCATAGAGCCTCTCAAAAAAACTCTGGATCATCCACATAATGTCTTTAAATTATAGTTAACTATAAACACCTGAAAAAGAATAACTGTATCCCACCCAGTTTCTGAGCCTGTCCAATTTTGCTCAGCCCCATCTGTCCCCAAGTCTCTTCCAGACCAGATAAGTGGCATAAGGAAGGAGCCACAGCTTCTGCTGTTACTGCTTCATCTGCTTACACCAGCAGCCATCTCAGTTTTCCACAGTAGTTCTAGCCCCTAGGTCTGCCGCTGGGAACTTAGAAACTTTGGCGCCTCCCATCACTTTTTTTTTTACTTAGTTGAAGCCACGTGAAGGTGCATGATATCTGGCTGTTTTAGTGGATTCCACCAGGACCAAGAACACAGCCTGAAAGTGTGAGCAAGCTAGTGCCCAAAGGCATGAACTTTAACGGAGAGAGACGGAAGGTAGGATGGAGGGATCCTGCAGATGAATACACTTCCTCTCCTCTTCCTGACAGAACATTCTCAACCACAGTGGTTCCACCAGCCTGGCTAAGGGAGGTCCTAAGGATGATCAACTACCTGTAACTCCTGGTGTAATTGTGTCCAGTCACACACTGAGGCAGGTGAGTCTAGGAAATGAAGGAAGGCGGCTGGGACCTGGCAGAAAACATGGCCGTGAAACCCCATCCAAAAACCCCTGAGGCTAAGGCTGCTGCTAAAGAACAACCCGGAAAAACCCCACCAAGACCCATTTGGAACTCTTTCCCGGGTCATGGGGGAACCCCTGGGTACCTCCAAACAACGGGCCTCCCCATTGGCCCCCTGAGAGCTAACAGTTGGGGCAAACCAATCAGAACAGCAAACAGCTGGGCCCCTCCCCAACATTAGGAAGGGGCAGGTGAAAGGTCTTAAAAAGGCTTAAGCTGGGGCCCCAGGTGGGCGTCTCACCCTGCAGCATGCCCACAAGTCTGTCTGCAGCTGCCTACTGTTTTTCTTTACTTGTTTCCTAGTAAATTCTTTACTCGTTCCCTATAAAATTACTTTGTGCGACGTAGCCGAGAACCTAGACGCACAGATCCCAGAGCGTTCTGGTAACAACATAGCTTAAAATTTGTTTCCTTTCCTTTCTTGCCTCGGTTCCCTTTTTATCCCTCACCGTTGGTGCCTGGGATTTTGCCTTCCACTAAAGCCTTGCACTGTTAAGTTGTGACTCAAGTTGTTTTTCTTAGGGGACCCTAGGTAAAAAGATGATGAAAGTCTATTGAGTGTGTACATGTCAAATGTTCTTCCAAACATTATATATGTTTTATTCCGTTAAATTTTAAAACATGAAGAAACTGAAGCATAGAAATTAAGAAATTTGTTTTTAAAGAGAGTGATAGAATTTGAACTATGGCATTTGGC
The DNA here is from genome assembly GCA_029593785.1 of Cabassous unicinctus. NCBI lineage: Eukaryota > Metazoa > Chordata > Mammalia > Cingulata > Chlamyphoridae > Cabassous > Cabassous unicinctus. Next base: position 17,495 of record JAQZBX010004523.1, on the reverse strand, counting down.
TGCAGATTTCAGCCTTAAGAACTATATTACAGTATAAGATGATATTCTTAAGGGCAGTCCCTAAACATTCAATGTTCAATAAAATTGTTGTAGAGACTTACTTGCTTTTGAAGTCCCTTTCTGGCTCTTTAAAATTATAACTTAAAGCCAAAAAATGTAGTAAAAATGATACTAGATTTTGGTGTAATTAAGCTGATAAACTCTTTGCAAGTACATGATTTTATCTGGAATAGATATGACTACATTTGAAAGTAAACTGATTTAATAATGTAGAATTAGCATTTTGTAAAGCCAACAGATACAAATACTAATGCCATGTTCTGTGATCCCAAATATACTTGTGAAATTCCATGTTAGAGCAGATATGTATTATTGGTATAGTGATTAAGAAAATACAATATGTACTAACATACCTTTATTTTTTAAAAAATGGTTTATCCTCTGTGAAAAAACACAAGTTATCAATTATGCTGCTGAAAGAAAACCATATGTTTATTGAAAGATTATGTAAGAAACTTTTAGTATCCAGAGAAATTGTTTTGTAATATTTCTCTACATTATTTGTTAAATTCATATTCTTAAAATTCAAAATAATTGGGGAGTGGCTGTGGCTCAAGCAGTTGAGTGATTGCCTCCCACATGGGAGGTCCCGGGTTCATTTCCCGGTGCCTCCTAAAAAATAAAAAACAAACAATGAGCAGATGATGAGCAAGCAATGGGCAGACAACAAGCAAACAATGAGCAAACAATGAGCAAAAAAACTGAGCAGACAACAAGCAAAGAAAACAAGCAGGGAGCGGATGTGGCTCAAGCAGTTGAGCACCTGCCTTCCACAGGGAGGTACCGGATTCAGTTCCCAGTGCCTTCTAAAGAAAACAAACAAACAGTGAGCAGAAAATGAGCAAAAACAATGAGCAGACAATGAGCAAAAACAATGAGCAAAAACAATGAGCAGACAATGAGCAAAAACAAACCAGCAGGGAGCAGATGTGGCTCAAGCAGTTGAGCACCCGCCCTCCACATGGGAGGTCCCGGGTTCAGTTTCTGGTGTCTCCTGTAGAAAAAACAACAAGAAGACAATGAGCAAACAATGAGCAAACAGATGAGGGAGCCAAAAAGGGGGGGCGGGGCAGGAATCAAAATAATCATGCCATTCCAACACTAAATTCTGCAAAGAATATATTACTTTTGTCTGCTTGTCAATTGCAGGAAATGGAAGATGTGGTTATGTGCAAAATAAAAAATATCAACAAAATAAATCAACAGTAACAACAAAATGATGGAAGAATATTGCATCTGAGTTGTAACTTAGGCTCTGCAGCTTACTAAATAGCTAAAACTTTCTGATTCTCTTTGGGCTAATGCTTCTCTGTAAATCATGATTATGGGTCTCTCTCTATATCAAGCATCAAATGCAGTTGCCTTCCTTATTATGCTATGCATGAAGATTAAAGAAAACAAGTAATAAGTTATAGTATATTCAATCTTATTTATACATTGTATTAGTTTTCTAGGACTGCAGTAAACAAGTACCACAAATTAGTGACTTAAAAATAGTAGATAATACAAAGCTGGGCAACTCCACTATTCATTATTCCCTTCAGAACTTATCCTTTTAGCATCATCATTTTATTACATAGGGTTAGTGAACAAAAGTTAACTTTAGTAGTATTGTTAATGTTGTGAAGTAGTAAAAATGTTGTATAAAAGGTTCCGTTACTTAACTAAAACAGAATTACGCACTTAACTTTGGGGAAGTCACGTAATTGCTTTATATTTCAACTACCATATTTACAATATAAAGATTATAATAAAATAGGAAGAACTCTCCTGAAATCAGTGATGACTGTATTTAATTATCCCTGCCTCTGTAGGCTATCTCATTGAATCCCCTCAACAACCTATGAAGTGTATTAGTAACTCTGTTTTATAAGTAACCCTAATAATAATAAACCTCTTGATGAGGCCAGTCTCAACATAATAAATCATCTCAAAACACATAACCATCTTCAAAAAGGCTTAAAGAGAAATCTAAGCATTTTTAATTGACTTTTGAGGGCACCCAGGAGTGGGTTATATACATCTACACAGATGTACTTCTGTTGGTTTTTTTTTAGTTATTTATTTCATTTTTAAAGAAGCTTTAGATTACATAAATGTTACATGAAAAATAAAGGGGATTGACATATTCTCCACCCCCTCCCCATCCCACACTTTCCCACATTAACAACATCCTTCATTAGTGTAGCACATTTGTTACAATTGATGAACACATATTGAAGCATTGCTACTAACCATGGACTATTGTAGAGACTCTCTGTTCCTTGGCATAGGCATTGTACATCATCATGTCCTTGTTAGTTGTCCTGGGTGAGTCCAGTGAACCGGAGAGTAGGTGTTGCAACTCTGCTGAGATTCAGGGCTCAACTGGCTGGCACATGAATGGACAAAAGATTTAAGTCTCTGGAACATATTTAACGAGTATAGTGCTAAATATAGGTTCAAATAATAGGGGCAGAAGAGCCATGTGTAGGGAAACTATAAATGAGTCTAATTCTGTTACAGTGGGGAGCATAAATTCCAAAGTAAGGCCCACCGACAGGGTGCCAAATTCCTGAGCTTGTTTGCCCTCCTTATAGTGTCTGGATGTCTCTAGCAACCCCAGGAGACCCGCCATTTGAGGCCCTGTTTACTATGGTAGTCAATGAGATCCTGCTGAGACATGCATAAGTGTAACCTCTGGAATGACCTCCTCACTCACTTTGAAATTGCTTAGCCATAAAAACTCATTTGCATTTAATATGTCCACATTTTGGTCAAGGTCTTTTTCCAGAAGCATTGCTAGTTGGCACTTGGTAATAATCCCTCAGTGCCAGGGAGGCTTATCCCTTGAAGTCATGTCCCAAGCTGGGGAGAAAGTAGTGGTTTTATATGCTGAGTTTGGCCTAGAGAGAGGCCACATTTGAGCAACAAGGAGGCTTTCAGAAAGTAACTCTTGGGCAATATATAATACTAGTCTACGTTTCAATTTCACAAGAAAAGGTTCGTAAGGATAATCATCAATATCAAGGGTCTGGCATTATGGTCTCTTTTCCCTCACTAGGCACTGCCCTTGTACTTGGAAGATTCTTGCCATTATATTAGAGAATGTAGCAGGACTTCCTAGGATGGGAATTCAATATTCTTTCTGTTATTGTGTGGGTCTACACCTACAGAGACAATACCCCATGAACACTTGAACATATTCATATGCCTTAGAGGCATGCCCCAGGTGCACCCCACCCCACATATCCCCCATCGCCTACATCCCGCACCATTGATCCTCCCCTGCCATATTTGTGACCTTTCTGTGATTCAAAACCTCTTCAAAAATAAAGCCAACAAAATGACCAAATAAAATTAATAAGAAAATGAAATAATAACACCAGATTTAGAAATAACAAATTAAATACCAAAAAAATGAAATAATATAAAACATTTTTAGCCATTGTATCTTTAATCACTGTAAGATCTATTGTCTTGTATGTAGTGGCATTATTCACTATTGCCACAAGTTGGAAGCAACCCAAATGTCCATCAGCAGATGAATGGATAAGTTAACTGTGGTACATACAGACAATGGGTATATTGCTCAGCTGTAAGAAGGAATGCAGTATTAACACATGGGATAACATGGATGAATCTTGAAGACCTTCGGCTGAGTGAATTAGGCCAGGCACTGAAGGAAAGATAATACTTCTTAAAGGCTCTTTTTACAAAAAAAAAAGTTGTAAAATGTTCTCTATCCCACAGCATCTACTCAAAACGTTCTATTCTTCTCTCTAAGAAGAGAGTCTGTACCAACTCTATAATCGCCCTCATTTTCTCTTTCTCTCCCCATTCTACAGGATTTCTCTTTGCTTCTGTGGTTCTCTGCCTTTCTTATGTAAACCAATTCTCTCTCTCCCCCTTGTCCTAATCAGCTGAAGTTTGTCAACATAAACATAAAATCCTCCTTATAAAGTATTGGTGGTGGAGGGAAAATTTTGTAAATGCTTATATTTTATTATTTTTGTCCCAGTCACTCATAAGTGATGAAGTGGAGTTCATAGGGTTTAAGTATCTAAATTCATAGGATTCAAACTCAGAAAAGTGAGTCCATTGATATTCAACAAAGATTAAAATAAGCCACTTACAATTTCTAATCTAGTTATCTGTCTATCCATCCACCACCTCTCTCTCTCCAGCTCTATCTGTATCTATCTATCTATCTATCTATCATCTATCATATGAATATTTTATAATCTGTTTTCATTACTTGACAGTATAGTATAAATATTTTCAATATCATTACATATTCTTTTACTCAGACCTTTAAAATGGTTTCTTAGTATTACATCATATGGTTATAGTATAATTTAATTATAAGTTCCCCAAACTTTTACTTCTGGTTTTTATTTTATTTTTAGCTTCTGGTTTTTATTTTCTGCATAGAAAAATCTTTAAATACTTCTCTGATTACATTTCTAGAAATGAAATATGCACATTTATAAACCATTTGATAAATATTTCCAATGTCTCATTTAAAAAGTTCATACAAATTTATATTCCCATCATCAAGTTTAAGAATATCAGTTTCCTGGAAACTTTCCCAAACTCTAGAAATAATCACATTGTTTTATTTTTGATAACAAACCACCAAAAAATCAGGAACAAACAAAATCCTCATGTACTGACACTTTATTTATTTATTTAAATAGCAAATGGAAAATTTTCATGTTTGGTCATTTGTATTTTTCCTTAGATTTTTTTTCATATATTTTTCACCTGTTTTTCTGTTTGGACCACTCTTCTTTGCCTTTGTCTATGTATTGTTATCCTTGATTTATAAACATAAACATATAGTGATATACTAATGCCTTGTGTGACATACATATAATAAATTTCTTTCAGCTAGTCATTATATTGAAATTTCCATTCATGAAGATTACTTGCATGAGTAGAAATAATTTTTTTCTAAACCAGACAAATTCATGAATCTCTTCAATCTTTCTAGTTTCTTTTTGTGTGTGTATATGTGTCTAGATTATATACGTATTTGTCTACATGTTTCTTTAATAGTTTGTTTCACTCTTCTCTCTGGATTTATTTTTAGTGTACTATATGACATATGGATCTAAATTTTCCCCAGTAGAAGACAAAATATTGCAATATCATTATTGATTAGTTTGTCCTTTTTCACTTGAGAAGTCAACTGTACCATATATTAAATATTTATATATACTAGAGTCCTATAACTTTCCATATTCTACAATTCTACTTATTTTCTTCCTTATAAGTTATAAAATAAAAGGCAAAATTAATTAAAATAATCAAGAAAGCCATTTTAAGAAGAAGCTAACATTTATAGTGAGTTACTAAATGCTAGGTTTTCCTCCATACCTTATGACATTTAATTCTGGTATTTACCTAGAATAATGTATTCTTCATTTTTAGAGATGAATAAATCTGAAACTCAAAAATTTCAGGTTAAATAATAACATTGTCATCCTTTCTATATGCGTGTATAACTTTTCTGGATAATATAGAGAGCTTGGGCTCTTTAGGTTATTGGACATGGAAATGAGGTCTGTTAGTTGTTGATAAAATAGAGAGGGTGGGCTCTTTAGGTTACTGGACATGGAAATGAGGTCTGTTAGTTGCTAGGCCTGTTGGTCCAGATAAAGCCTCTAGTGGGCAGTGAGAAGACATGGCCCAAGGGGTATTTGAATTGATTTTCCTATCCAGGGTTGAGGATATTGAACTATTAAAAGTAAAGTGTCCCTTGACTCATCAGATAGAGTATTGTTGAACACTGATTAAGAATGCTGAACTCCAGACAGTTAAATGAGGAGATGGACAAAAAGAGGGACCATGAGGCCTGAATGGATTACTTTAGTGGTCACAGTGACAGAGCCCTGCTTGTCTAGGTAGAGGTAAAGGAAAGGGACACAGACTAATTGAAGGGAAACAAAAAGAGGCAAATAAGGGCTCCCTTTGTTTTTAAGAGACTGGATATTAGTTTGTGGAATTCATGTTTACCGTAGGAAGAAAGTTTCCGGTTAAGTTGTCTGGTTCAAAGACTAAATCAAAAACAGAATATGGTATAAAGAGTCCATCTTCTTGTCCTCAAATACCCCAGTGGCACTGGCTTGTCTTTGCTGATTTTCCTTTCCATTTCTGTGAATAATTTAACCTTGATTTTGACTTCATGCACTTAAATTCCATTATAATGAGTTAATATGAGACTTTGATTTTTTTTAAAATGAGGATTTAATTTTTAAAACTTTTTACCATGTTTCTTCATTGATTTAAAGAAATTAATGCTTGGTTTGAAAAACGCCTTTAAGAGCTACATTCCAAGATTTTACTGTAAGGTCCATATTCAATTATCCATATTCAAAATGGAAGCAATGAGGATGTCATATGAATTCAGATACAAAATCCAAAATATACATATGGAAAATATATTGGCATTCATTATTATAGTTTAATAATAGGAAGGAAAATAAATTGTCAGAATATTATGGGGAAATTGCAACTTAAATTTTTCTATGATTGAATTAAATGTGTTTAATGACACATCATAATGTTTAGATAAAGGATGTTTTTCAATTTCTTTAATGATTACCTAAGATCAAAGAAATGAAACAGTGTCATAAAAATAAATTTCTAAATTGAAGTAAAAGTGACTGTTCATAGTAGAAGTAAAAGTGCTGTTCATAGCTAATAAATTCATTGATTATCTTCTAGATATAACTAAGTAATTAATATTTTATGAATAATTGCTCAGTTTCAAAATTCTTTTCTTGTGTTTTAACAGAAAATAATATTAAATATTTTAATGTTTCACACTGACAATATTTTTCAAATCACTATACTTTGGAAAATAAGTTTAAATATTATTTTGGGGTTTTCTTTATTTTTAAAGTATATCTTAGGTTTCAAAAGTCCCTTCTCACTTTATTAAATCACTTTATATATTACCTTGAACACTTGCAAAAAAAAAACACAAACCATGAGGTATTACATTAAAGTGAAAGTGGTAAAATATTGCAGTGTTGCACTGTTACTGCAAATCAAATGATGGCCAAAATAAACCTGATCCATAAATGCGTTCCTTCTTTTACATAGGTTGCCAAAGAAAAATTAGAGTTTAACTTATAAAAAAAAAATCATAAGATGAAAGAATATTTTAGGCTATGCAAAAGTGTAATTAGAGATTAATCCCTTTACTCTAATTTAAAATAATTTTGAGATTTTCCAAATATGAGGAAAAATAAAAGTTTAATATAAATTTAAAAATAAATTGAAGTAAAAGTTTCATCAAAGTTCATCAAAATACATCAACATTGAAGGGTGAAGGAGAGCATCCCTCAAAACAAGTCTCTGCTGATTATACAGAATAGATGTTCCAGTTAATTGTCAAATCTGAGTTTCCAATTAATTCTACTGGAAAAGTTGAAAAACATTGACCAAAAACATGGATCATTTAGGGGACCTCCCATTCATGGTTCCATATGCCCTGTATTAGTCAGCCAAAGGGTTGAATGTGAAATACCAAAAGTGGGTTGGTCTTTATAAAGGGTATTTATTTGGGGTAGAAGTCCACAGATACCAGGCCATAAAGCGTTAAATTTCTTTTCTCACCAAAGTCCATTGCCACGTGTTGGAGCAAGACAGCTGCCTACATTTGCCAGGCTTCAGGCTTCTTGGGTTCCTCTCTTCCCAGGGCTTGTTTATCTCCAAGCTTAGCTCCTCTGTTTCCACCACAAGGTCAGCTGTAGACTATCAGGTGAATGGCTCTCCTCTCTTCTCGTGGGGCCTTCTCTCCAACATCAAAACTCCAACATCAAAACTGCTACTCAAAACTGCTGCAACTCTATTCTTTGTGATGCCTTTTATATTTTATTCCTCCACCCACCAAGGGGTGGGGCTCAACACCTTACTGACGTGGCCCAGTCAACGCCCTAATCATAACTTAATCATGCCCAAATTAACAGATCACTTTACAAGCATGATCCAGTTATATTTTTGGAATTCATAATTACATCAAATTGCCAAATGGCTACATTCCACCCTCTGAATTCCAAAAATACATTACAATATTCAAAAAAACTTAAATCAGTGACAATGCAAGTACAAAATCATATCATAATCATTTTAAAGAAATACAGTTCATCTTGAGGCAAAGTCCCGTTTGCTATAGACCTCTGCAACTTACAAAACCATTTAACTGCTTCCAATACACAAATGGAAAGACAAAGGATAAACATTTTCATTATCATAAGGAGAAATTGGGATGAGTCATGGATCCTCTATAGTTCAGTAAACCTACAAGGCATTCTCCATTGGATTTCAAAGTTTGAGAGTCACTCTTAAGATAATGGTTTCTTCTCCTTTGGGCCACATGGGGACCCACCCTTTCCACAGGCTTGCCCAATGGCCACTTTCTTGGTTCCATCCTCATCAAACATCTGGGTGTCAACCAATCTCCAGGCTTTACCCTCCAAGAGTTTTGGGGTGATTGCCACACCTTACCCAAACTTTGGGTTAGAGTCTTAGCCCCCCTAGTACAGTAAGGTGAAGACAACATTCCCCCTAACCTTTAGCATACAAGTTCAACCCTATCAGAGCAGTGGGTTGACCACCTGGCCTTCTCTAATCCATGGGGGACAGGTACACCCCTCTCAGACCTGTGGGGTGTTGACCTTAACTGCCCTAATCTTTAAGGAATGTGCTCCACCCTCTCTGCACCCTGGGATGGCAAAACTCTCCCAGAACATTGGGTGGGGACATCCACCCTCTTCAACTGCTGGGGAAAACTCACCCTCTCTGAACACATGGGTGGGGCTCCTCTCTTGGCCCAAGGTGATGTCTTAATTCCAGATCTTAGCGTCCATGAGTTTCTTCTTAAAGCGGTTTCTCCTTCAATCTTTTCTTTCCATGTCCTCTTTTGTCCACACTGACAGTGGTTTTGTTCATACAGTTCTCTCAAAAATTTTGTTGGTTTAACAGGCAGGAAGCAGGGGTCCAAGCCATCAGACAGTAAGACTTTCCACAAGTCTTTCTGCGATAACTGCATCTTCAATTCTGAGTTACGAGTTCCAAGTTCAGTAAATTCTTCAAATAGGGCATTTTCATCTGGAAATTTGATTTCCAGAAACTTGGAAGTTCCGGAATCAGTTTCTGTTTTCTTTGTGTCCAAAAGTTCAGTCCTTAGTGTATTTCGCTCATCTAGTATTTTGCTATAAGCTTCAAGGAGAAACGAAGCCACATTCTCTGAGTTTACCTTGGAAAATTTTTCAGCTAAATGCTCTGGTTTGCCATTTTCAAATTCTGTCTTCCATATAACACCAGGAGTTAATCGTGCTAAGTTCTCTGCAACTTTAAAACATGGATTGCCTTTCCTCCAGTTTCCAATAATAGTTTCATCATTTACTTTTAAGGCATCATAGAAAGTCTTTTTAGCGTCCATATTACTATCAACAGTCTTTTCAAAGTGATCTAGGCCTTTTCCATCAAACATTTCACAATTGCTCCAAAAAATACCCCTTACCCATTTATAAAACTGTTGCAACATTTTGGTAATTGCAAAAGCACTACCCCACTTCTGGTACCAAATTCTGTATTAATCAGCCAAAGGGGCGCTAATGTGAAATACCAAAAATGGGTTGGTTTTTATAAAGGGTATTTACTTGGGTAGAAGTCCACAGATACCAGGCCATAAAGCGTTAAGTTTCTTTTCTCACCAAAGTCTGTTGCCACGTGTTGGAGCAAGACAGCTGCCTACATTTGCCAGGCTTCAGGCTTCTTGGGTTCCTCTCTTCCCAGGGCTTGTTTATCTCCAAGCTTAGCTCCTCTGTTTCCACCACAAGGTCAGTTGTAGACTATCAGGTGAATGGCTCTCCTCTCTTCTCTTGGGGCCTTCTCTCCAACATCAAAACTCCAACATCAAAACTGCTACTCAAAACTGCTGCAACTCTATTCTTTGTGATGCCTTTTATATTTTATTCCTCCACCCACCAAGGGGTGGGGCTCAACACCCTACTGACATGGCCCAGTCAACGCCCTAATCATAACTTAATCATGCCCAGATTAACAGTTTACAAGCATGATCCAATTCTATTTTTGGAATTCATAATTACATCAAATTGCCAAAGAGCTACATGCTGTATGCAGTCCCTTTGAAGAGGTCTGATACTTCTAATCACTGTAAATATCTTCTTTATATGTTAATCATTGAACATGTCTAACTCTCTCTCAACTTCCACTTTTGCCCTAATTCTCATCTCCTCTGGAGACTAACAAACTGGTTCAATGTCTCTCTCCTCCGTTTATTTGAATTCCCCACCGCTGTCCATCCCCTCACTTCTCCCTCCGCCCTCCCTTCCTCTCCTCCCCAACCCCCAACCCTGTCCCCCTGTCCAGGAAGAACTCAGTTCCTTCAACTGCATCCCATAGAATTCATTTTCATGGTCTGGATTGATCCCTCCTTGGACCATTAATGCGGCCTCTTTGCAGAGGGGTATTCATTAACGTTCTTACATAACTGGGCAAACGCATGACTATCCAGTCGCTCAGCCATATTTTCTTATTTTGTGCAAACGTACTTTGTCAAAATTTTGATCAACGAGGCTGCTGACAAGCTTTGTACAGCACTCTGCTGATATACCTGTCAAGGAACTCTACTAAAATAGGAAATCGTAGTCTGACTTGAATGCTTTTTTAAGAAACATGTTCTATTTTAATAACCACTACCTTTTTTTTAGCTTTTCACTAAACTTTGAATTTTATTGTCAAAAATATTATTATTGATTTTCTTAAGTTGGATACCATTTTTTGTGTGTGTGAGTTGGAGAACACGAGGCTCTGTTTCTCCATAATATTGTAGTTAGGACTAAATTAGATAAATCTGTCATGTAATAAAAGCTCAGTTCTGTTAAAGGATAGTTTTAAAAATAATATAATCATGTTGCTTCATACATGTATAAAATGAATGTGTCTGAGATTATCTAACTGATTAATTCATGAGCAATTAGTATGAAGTAACAAATGGCTCAAAAGAGAATTCAAGGAACCAATCATATATAAGGAGTATGTAATACTGAAATAAATTAAAAATAGATACCGTTCTGGCTTATTGTGGAATGGGGCAGGAAAATCTGACAAAATTCATTAATATGTTCTGTGGAAAAGAATCATTTGCTTTGCTATCAGTTATCTACAATTTAACAGAGTTTTAAATAGCTCAAAACAATGAAAGGCACAAAGACTACATTCAGAGAACCCAAGGAGTGGGCTCACAAAAAGCCTAGTTTCCCTTTGTCCAATAATCTGGGTCCATTTCAAAGTCAGTCACATTTTTCCCCTATGTTTATCTTTTATTGTTTTTGTCCTTACCCTTCCCTTTTCTGTCATTGTCTACAATTCCTTAAAGACAATGAAGACAGTTCTGTGATCTATTATTGAAATAATTAATTATGGGAAAACATTTTGTATGAGCTCTTAGCCGTTGACCAATAATAGATTTTTATATTAATATCTGTTCATATACTTTTGATACTTTGGAATATAATTTCCAAGCTCATTTGAAGCAATCCATTCATTCATTCATTATTTATTTCAGCATGTATTTCGCAAGTGCCTACTATGTGCTATACTGTCCTATTGCTGCACTTTGGATGTAATCAAGGACTTGTTTTCAGGTAATAATTCTATGGAGAAAAATCAAGAGAGAAGAGAGGAAAAAAATATTGGGGAGGTTACATTTAAAATAGGTAGTCAGATAATGCCACACTTAAGATCCTGGCATTTGAATGAAAGTCAGAAGGAGGTAAGTGAGAAAGTTGTGTGCATATCTGGGCACAGAAGGCTACGGCTAGAGGAGAAGTCCCCAGGGTTGGAGTGTATCTGACAGATTTGAAAACTGTCAGGGTGGTAAGAGGGGAGAGTAGTAAGATATGAGGCTAGGAGCACCAGGAGCAGATCATGTAAGGCATCGAGGGTCATTATAAAGACGTGGGCTTTTACTCTGAAAAAGGCTGGGTGTGGAGGCGTGATGTGATTTGGCCTACTTTGAAGGGATCTTTCTGTCTGCGCTTCTGCATCTGTGTGGTAGAAGGACAAGCACAGAAGGGAAGAAATCAGGCTAGTGATGACGGTAACTCCCCTCAGGTTGATAGCAGTAGAGGGGGTGAGAAGTTGGTTTCTGGATATTAGAGAATAGGCATGGCCAAAGATGACCCAAGACTTTGGCACGGCAAAGAAAAACTGCAGAGAACAATGTTAAACAGACTAGAACTTTCTTCAGGGGCCGCTAGGGAGAGAGGTTTGAACTTAACTCTGTGGAAACAAAGGGCAGCAAGCTTCTTAAGAGCTTGGAGTGGGTTAGAGGAAAAGCTCTAGAAGATGATAAAGGGGTTGATCCCTGGGATGGCTGAGTACTAACTGAGGTTGCAATTGAGGTGTTTGCTTCCACCCAGCTGGCGAGACAATTAGCGCCACTTGGTGCAGGATGCTTCCCTCTGAGGTAGTTAGGCCACCTGTAAGAGCTAAGCGTGGGGAGAGAGAGAGGAGGGCTCCGAGGAGCTTTCATGTAGGAGCCTCTCGGGCACCAGGGTAGCTGGGGTGAGGGGGACTAGATGGGGAAGTGGGGGGCTAATTCAATGCTCAGAATAGTTAGAGCCTGAGCTGCAAGATTCCTTTCAAGACAGTCAAATGGGGGAGGGAAGAGGTAGGGGGACCAGGAGTAAGACGGGCAGCTTGGTCAAGAAAAAGGAAAACAGTCTTGGTCAGGCACAAGCAAGTGAAAGGATTAAGTTGCCACTAACTGAGATGAGAAGTCTACAGAAGGAGTAAGTTTGGTTTTAGATTAAATCTGCTCACGTCTTGATCTCAATTTACTCTCTTAATGTAGTCAATTCCTCAATTTTTAGGCCCAAATCATTATACTAATCTAAAAATATGGCAGGATCCTGAAACCAGTAATTTTGCTTTCTCTGTCATCTCTTGCATTTATGTCCTTTAGACCCAAGCACAGTACTTGCACTCCTTTTAATCCCACTTTTAAAAATCCCTTTAACAATCATCAAAAGGCTTTGTCTCATCCCCCCCACCCCCATCCCATTCTATGAGCTTCTGCTCAGCTGTTTCTTCAGCCTTCCTGAAGTCCCTGCTTTCTTCTATAGTTGTATTTAGGTATCTGTGGCCCGGTTCCATCTTTCTACTTATCATTTGTAGCTTGAGCTCATCAAGAGAACTCCAGTGAAGCAACATCAACCTATTCAAATGCGTCTTCCTTCCTTATATATCTTCCTTTTCTTCTTTGTAGGAAAGACTTGTGATTTTATTATTAGAGTTTCAGGTTGAGAGCCTGGTATTCTCTTTTGAGCTTTCTTCCATTTAGAGTCTCTGGCCAGAAAATCAAACCCATCTTTAGGTCAAGCTCATTCAGTTTGACTTCGAAAAGACTTTGAGGACTCACCTAATTACGCTCAGCAGTCCACTTCTATTAGCCAATGCACTGTAAAATCCTTTACACTCTTCTACTTTACAATTAGCTCAATTGATTATTTTTATCACTCTTTGGGCTAAATTCAATTAAATAATGATTGATTATCCATTATGTGAAAAATGCAGGACCTATTAAGGTGATTAAGGCATAGCAGGAAGCCTTGACTAGGACACTCCCTAAACAAATTCTCTAAGCTATGGTAAGTACTATAGCTATGATATAAACAAAAAGGAGTTCCTAAAAAGAGCACCTACCCAGCTTTTTTTTTTTTTCCCAAATTGAATCTTGCAAGATCATTGGGGGCTGAGTGACTGAATGAATGAAGTAGGACTTAGCTTGAGGATAGGAGCATGTAAAAAATTCAAAGACGAAATAGAACACTACATGTTCAGAGGAATGATTCATTCAGTAAACTCAGAGCTTAAAGGGGAAAGTTTGAATTTTTGGCCTAAACCTCAACAAGGAATGAGACCTGCCATGCTAGACTTTAGACATCCTGCTCATTATCATTTTCAAACAGTTTTGTAACTTGAAAATGATTTAAAGAAAAGTAGAACTGTAATCCAAATGATAACAAATACTTTCTCAGTTTCTCTGGATTTAAGGGGAAGGAACTAGAAACCAAAAAGGTAGCTAGTTCTCCCTTCCTTTCCCCAAGGCACGCCTTGAGGCTCCGGCACTGTTTCTTTATATGACATAACCTGACAAGCACTGCTGCAGTGAGGAAGAGAGAGAGCTGTAGGATTTTAAAGCAGAGGAGTTCCCTTGGAATATTTGATCATTAAATAGCTCTTTATGAGACCACATGGATAATAAATTTCATAAGCAAGATTGGGCTATTGCAATAACCCATGTGAGAGATGGCACTATCACTACAGAAATAGGGAGTTTAAGATTTTGGGAGAGAGCCGTGCTAAATCATAATATTAATTTAGGAATGGAATCCCAGTGGTGTTCAATTGATTAAATCTTGCTGCCTTTCAGGACAACCATTCTCTGATTTCTCCAACTTTTCTTCAGTTCTTTCCCAAAGTGTGTAAAATATCTTAATATAAAAGGTAAATGCCCCCAAATATGCAAAATGTTTTCTAAGATATACATTTCTTTTTAGTTTTATGACCGTGTATGAAATTTTAAAAATAATAGTTTTCCAAGTCTACCGTGTTTTAATTTGCACCTGATTTGGTTAATTTGGATGAGAAATCTAAAATGTCATAGGATATTTCAGGAAACAGAAAATCTTTCTTAAAATTGACTGTTGAGGGAGAAAGAGAAAGAAAAAGGATTTTTCCCTAAACTTATATTTTGAACAGATTTGATATGCTAAGCAAAGAAAAAAGTTGCCCGACTCTAAGTCAGAAGCAGTCTTCCCTCTGGCCAGCCCCACCCCTCAATGATTTGCACATGTACAGACAGCCCGAATTGGTAAACAGTTAGAAGCTTTATTGCTGGGTAGGCTTGGGGGAAAATAGGGGGAGGGATGAGTTAGGAATGAGGGCATTTAAATTGATCCAGGTGCAAGATTTACACATTCAGTGATGGGTCAATTAAATAATCTGTACAGTGACTCCTTATTTCCTTGACATGAATTGCTTTAATTGAATATGAATTGAAGTAGATTATTAGCTGGAACTTGTCCCTGGGCGCTTTATACAGACACAAGGAAATTGTAAAGGAATTTGAACATTGTTGACAGAATGGCTCCTTAAAATTTTTTTTTTTTTCTTTTTGATTCTGAAAAATCTGGGGCAAGAATAAGTAAAAATGTGAAAAGAAATCTGAGCTAAACACTTTTCTTCTTTTTATTTTCCTGCCGAGAGAGAGACTTTTTGCTATCTGTCTGAGACCAGCTGAGTGATGTTTAGTAAACACAGCTGAACATTTCCTTACATCGAAGGGCACGTGGAGATTTCACATAAATACAATTTTGTTTTAAATGTTAAAATGCCATTATAAATTTTAACTGTAATTAAAAATAGCCATACATTTTAATTATAATTAAAATAACCGTAGGAGGTCTAATTGCTGAAGTGTTACTGGATTCCTCTAGATCCTTGGCTATGTTACATAAAAGAATTTAAGAACATGTCAGTTTAGTTAGGTCAGTAGTTTATTAAGGGATGAGAGAAGAGAAGAGAAATGGGAGAAAATAACAGATTACAGGTTTCCAGGTGTACTTGCATGCTGGTCCAGAGGGAATAAAAATGACGGTTTAGCCTCCTGCTTGTGCTTGCTTTTTAAACCATAAATTATTCCCAGCCCCCCACCCCACCCCGCCCAGGGGTCCCAGTTGTTTGCTGTTTTGGCTGATTACCCCATCCGTCAATTCCCTCAGGGGCCCAATGACAAGGCCCCTTGAGAATATCTGGGGCTTTTCCTTGATCTCGGAGAAAATCTCATTCCAAATGGAGGATGCTTGCAGGTACTTTAGCAGTCTTTTAGTGGAATTCTTTCCCTCAGGAGGTTTCCACAGCCATGTATTTCAAGGCCATGTTTTCTCCTCAGGTCCCAGATTCATCTTCTCATTCCCTAAATTAGCCTGCCTCAGAAATCATCTTGAAATAATATTTCAAAATATGTTCTTTGGATTTATATTTTAACTGTCTAGTTATTTTTCTAAATATTTTGATTTTTCAGTCAATGGTATTTTCATTACTATAATTTGATGCTATTAAGCATGATATATTTATTGTAGACTATTTGGTATGCTCTAAAATATGTTTATTTACTACATATGAAAGCATCACATTAGAAAGGAAATTTTTAATATTAACACAGAAGATACTCTTCCATCATTTATTTTTAATAATCAATATTCATTAAGAAATATGTGATTTTAATATATGATATTTTTGTTTGCAAACTTATTCTCCTGACATATGTACTTAAAAAATATCATGCTTAATATTTTAAAGTGATGCATGGGTAAACTATTATTTGCCTAATAACAGTAGCAGACACAGCTTCTGTGGATGGTAAAGAAACTGCAAACTTACCAAAGTGAAATCAATTGTTTGAACTCTGTTGAAAAAAAGAGAACATTGAAATTAGAAGAAAGTTTCAGCCATTTTCACTGTGGTGCATTTTGCATTTTGTATTTCACACATTTTTATAAGATCAAATATTTAAAAAGCAAAAGATGAATTGTGATAACAGTCTATTTTTATCCTGAAATTGGTTTATCTGATAAGTTTATATCACTTCCTGAAGTGCATTTTCTTATGTTCCTAGAAGAAAAAGGGCAAGGAGAAATAGGTTAACATTGTTTCTATTTGTTCCATGTGATTCAGTCTGATATAGCATAATTGTACTTTGTTCATATGTACATATAAGACATAAATGTAATGCATTTCTCAATATTTACAATTATTTTTCAATATCAAATTAAAATATTTTCCCTCAAAGAAAATCAATTCATATAATCACATAACATTAACACTTTTTTTGGCATTTCTTTTGCTTTTTTTTTTTTGTTAAAATCTATTACAAAAATTAAAATATCCATATTTTAGAAAATTTAGAATTTTTTTGTTCAAAGAATGTGAATACTTTGCTCACATTCTGTAAAACTTTTTATTTTGAACATGTTTAAAGCTACAAACAGATTGAAAGAATAATACAATGAACATCTTCATTCCCTTTATTAGAATTATAACTACTAATATTTTTGCATCACTTTCTTTATGTAGAGAAAATTTTTAAATATATCCAATAGATATATAATCTTAACAGTTTGGTGCATTTATTTTCATTTCTTTTTAAAATATTTTTTATTGAAGTATATCATTCATACATGAACATACATAAATAAGTATATAGTAA
The DNA here is from genome assembly GCA_029593785.1 of Cabassous unicinctus. Lineage (NCBI taxonomy): Eukaryota > Metazoa > Chordata > Mammalia > Cingulata > Chlamyphoridae > Cabassous > Cabassous unicinctus. Next base: position 139 of record JAQZBX010004523.1, on the reverse strand, counting down.
AAATTGTGAACTTACAAAGCAGACATGCATAACATCATTTAGGGCTCCCATACATCATCCCTCCACCAGACACTCAGCCACTAAGCTACATCCACTCCCCAATGAGGGTTGGTTTTTTCATTTTGTTTTTTTTTTTTTT
>JAQZBX010004522.1:0-59877 GCA_029593785.1 Cabassous unicinctus | reverse complement strand
TTCCACATAGTTCTGACTAGGTAGTTAATTTTTTTTCTTTTCATTTTAATTTTGAGAATTAGAGTGCAGTTTATTTCCTCCAAGATTACTTTCCTCATTTTCCTTTCTATTTTTAGCAGAGTCTATTCTCCTGAGGCTGTCTTTTCCAAAGATCCCATCCTCCATGCCCCCAAGTTTCAAAGAATTAGACTGCAGAACAAAAAGTTGATATATCTGGTGTCTGGTGACTTTTGATAATATTGGCCCTCCACTGAGATGAGCAAACTTTCTCATTCTATTCTCATTTCTTGCTCTGCCCTTGGATTCCACTGCTCTGAATATCTCTTGATAGAAATACCATGTAGTTCCTAGTGATCTTTTTACGTGTGGGAATTTGTGCCAATGGGATTTGGGCTGTTGCCAAAGAGGATTTTTTTCTCAGAAAGAATGAATGCCTTAATGGAAATTGCATTATTGGAAAAATTATTGCATGTCTAGAAGTTATTATGGCCCAATGTTACTCCTGGAATAAAATTATTAGAATTTTGTTTATATTAATTTCCATTATATCAGATTAATTATTTTCCTTTATAAATACACTACATTATCTCTTTCAGATCATTGATTATTAAATCTAATCAAATTCAATCCCTTTAAATATTTACATTTTCTGTCTAACTTATCCTTTTTGGCATATACTTTTATGTTAAAAACATTTGCACCAGGTTTATGATGGCCATTCATTGCTTCCTTTCTCCACAGGATGTGGTATGTCACCATATATACATAGAATGTCTGGATAAAAAAAAAATTCGGGGTCTCCCAGAAAACCATTTCCATACGGCCGTGTTAACAAAGGTTTTGAGAGGTGAATAATTACTTGTTAATCTGGATTTTCTTTCTTTATTATTATTATTATAGAAATATTGAAAGAGTTTAATATTGAAGAGAGGAATACAAGCCTCTGTGAATACACCAATCACCTGGATATGTACACATTCGATAAACAGGATATTGGTTTAATATTTGTCAGTAAAACAGACTTGTTTTTAAAAATACTGTTGATGTCAGAAAAAGCACAAAAAGTCCTCATCATTCATATTTATTACTCGTGTTTCAAAGACGGTCCTGCAAAATTTTAAAAAATGATTCAAAATTCAACTTCTGCCTTGAGATGTGTGCAAATGTTGCCTGTAAGGAGTTAGACCCTTTCATTTTTAAGGTTATGTGTTTGGCTCCTCACGAAATGTTTTCGTATATTCATGTATGAATGATATCCATCGCTAAAAATTGATGAAGGGGAAGAGGTGATGTGAATCAAATAAGAAATTTTGTATTCACCTCTTTCTCTAAAGTTGTCCTTTTTTGTTTTTACTCATTGTTGTATTCTATAATCACGTGTGCATAGAATGTATGGTAGTACATTCTCCTTGATGGACTAGGTCCTTGTTGTTATGAACCATTCCTCTCCCCCATGATATCTTGTGAGTAGTTAATTACCTCTTTGTTAACTAATGGACCTTACATGTGACTTTTCTCACCTCTGTGGGAAGAGACTTTCACAAGCCATAGGAGAAATTTTGAGTTTGGGTGAGGTTTATTCTCAGTTCCAGCATTTTGTTTGTGTATCTGTGCATTCTGCTTTCTTTGCAAGAATGAGTTTTATTTTATTTCCATTTCTTTCTGAAAAATTACAATTTGGCATAAGAACACTTATATATATATATATGGATACATGCATCTCAAACCAACTGCTCTGGAACATGACACAATGATATCCAGAAAAACATGAAAGGCTTTCTTGTAACAAAATCTGGAGAATCCTAACCATTCGGTAAACAATCATGAAGTCAGGTAAAATTATTTCCTCTGAATTATCAATTTAAATTTGTGATTATTAAAAAATGGAGGAATTACTAAGATGCATTTGGTTTCCTCCAATTATTTTTCACCAGGCTAGAGCAGTTTAACATTATTTCATTAACAATTAGAAAAAAATCATTTCCAAAAATTTATTTGAGAAAGGTATTCCACAAAATCTTATATCATTGAAGCCTCTTAATTTTAAAGAATTTACTATTTAATGGTCCTAGAAAGTTTCATTTTCAATTAGTTTTGACACGAGGTGTGGAAAACTTCTTTTTCTCCAAGTAAAGGTATATTAGTAGATGATAATAGATATTTAACCATACTTTTAAACTTGTATTTTACTGAGTACAGTAATTTTTTTTAAATACACCAAATTTGCATGTGAGAGAGTATCATCCTAATCTGAGTTATATATAGTTTTCACCATCAAACTGTTACATTCTTGTTTCTGTAAATACACATTTTTAACAGAACCTGCAAACTAACAATAAATTTATGCACTTGATCATCATACTCATAAAAGTTTCTTTGAACATCACATGACACTGTGGTGGAATATTTCTTACATCATGAAAAAATACCAGGGTATTATTCCCTCCTAAACACTGACCATACTATATTTTCACAACTATGTTCAAAGCCCTGCCTTCAACATGTCTGGAAAGTTGTGGGTATGTGATATGTCTGTTTTAAAGACTTTTGTTTTTTAATCTTTCCACACAGTCATGAGTTGGCTAACAGATTTTTTCCCTTTAACTCTCATTTTGAAAATTAGGGTGCAATTTCTTTTCTCCAGGATTCCATTCTTCTCTTTCTTTCCTTTTATAGCAGTGACTACTCTCCTGCTCCTGCCCTTTTCAAAGAAAACATCCCCATGCCCCTGAGTTCCAAATAATTACCCTGCAGCAGTAAAATGGATGTATCTGGCATCTGGTGAATTTTGATAGTTTTGGCCATCCATTGAGATAACAGTAGTGTCTCATTCTATTCTCATTTAGACCTCTGTCCATTGATCCCATTGTTCTGAGTATCTCTCGTTGGAGATATGATGGTTTTCCTAGTGATCTTGTTATGTGTGAGAATTTGTGACAATGAGATATTGCCAATTCCCAAAGAGGAATTTTTTACTCTGAAAGATGAATACCTTAATGGAAAATGCATGGTGAAAAACATTATTGCATGCCTTGGAAAATTATTATTTCTGAATGTTCTACCTATAATATAATAATTAGAATTTGGTTTTAATTTATTTCCATTATATCAGATGAATTATTTTTCTTTATAAGTGTTTGTGCCATACTATCTCTTACTTATCATTGACTATATTAAATCTAACCTAATTTCACTCCCTTATAAAATTTACATTTTCTATCAAACTTACATACATTTCATCATATAATTTTATAATAAAGACATTTGCAACACGTTTAAAAAGGCCAGTGATTGCTCCATTTCTCAACATGATGTGGTATTTCATCATATATCAAGAGAATGTATAGATGACCCAAAATTTTTTTTCAAGGATGCCTAGAAAAACATCTCCACATGGCAGTGTCAACAGATGATTTCAGGGGTCAATATTTACTTTGTTTCTCATCAAAATTTTCTTTCTTTATTATAATTATTAGAGAAATATTGAATGGGTTTAATAAGGATTGAAGAGAGGAATGCACACCTCTGTGAATATACCAAACACCAGGGAATGTACACATTGTATAAATAGGATACTGGTGTAATATTTATCATGGAAAAACATTTGTTTTAAAAAATATTGTTGATGTCAGAAAAAGCACAAAAAAGTGCAGTATGATACATAATTTTTAGCCATGTTTGAAAGACACTCACGCTAAGGTTTAAAAAAAGAATCACAATTCAATTTCCTCCTTGTGATGTGTGCATAGATGCACTGTAAGGAGTTATGCTCCTTTATTTATTTCATGTGTTTTGCTATTCACTACAAGTTTTTGTTTGTTCATGTATGAATGATATCCGTCGCTAAAAAATTGAGGAAGTGAAAGAGGGTGACCCCGGAAAATTTGGAATTATCTTTTTCTCTAAAGGCATCCTTTTTTTTTTTCATTTTGTTCATTGTTGGATTGTATAATCATGTGTGCATAGAATGGAGGGCTATCCATTCTGCTTTTTGGACTAGGTCCTTATTTTTCTGAAACATTCTTCTCCCCTATGATGTCTTGTGAATAGTTGACTCCCTCTTTGTCAACTTTTGGATCTTACCAGTAACTTTTCTCTGCTGTGTGGGAAGAGAGTTTCACAAGCCATAGGAGAAAATTTGATTTTGGGAGCTGCTAATCTGAGTTCCAGCCTTATCTTTGTGTATCTGTTGATTCTGCTTCCTTTGTAGAATGAGTGTGATTTTATTTCCATTTTTTAAAAAAAATTACAATATGGAATAAGATCACTTATATGATCTTATATGGATACCTACATCAAAATCCCCCAGCACTGGTGAATGACAGAAAGATATCCTTAAAATCATTAAATGCTTTCTTGGAACAAATCCTGTAGCTGCCTAAACATTTGGTAAAGAATCATGAAGACATGTAAAATGATTTCCTCTGAATTATCAATTTAAATTTGTGATTATTAAATAATGGTCGAATCACTGAGAAGCATTATGTTTCCTCCTAATATTTTTCTCTAATTTGTGTAGTTTAATATTATTTCATTATGTATTAGGAAGCAAATCGGTTTCAAAAATATTTGTGTAATAGTTATTCCACACAAACTCATATCACTGAAGCCTCTTAATTTAAAAAAAAATACTCTTTAAATGGGCTAAAAAGTTTCATTTTCAATTAGAATTGACAGGGTGAAGAAAAATTGTTTCTCTGTATGTAGATTTATTATTACTTGTTAATAGATATTTAACCGTTCTTTTAAAATTATATTTTACCGAGTACAGTAAAATTAATTTTGCTTTTAAATTTCAACAAATTCTCATGAGAGAGAATCATCTTAACCTGAGTTATACCTAGCTTTCACCTCCAAACTGCCACACTCTTTTTGCTGTAAAAACAATTTTTTTAGCAGAATCTCTAAATTAACATAACATTTATGCCCCCAATCTGCATACTCATAGCACTTTCCTCCAGCATCACAGGACACCATGGTGGAATATTTCTTACATCATGATAAAATGTCATGGCATCATTTCCCGTTTCTAACAGACCATATCACATGTTATAAATGATTTTTCAAGCCCTGCCTTCAACATGTCTGGAAAGTTGTGTGTATTTGGTGTGTCTGTTTTAAAGACTCTTGGTTATAAATTTTTCCACATAGTCCTGTGTTGGCTAGTGAATTTTTTTCCTTTTCATTATAATTTTGAGAATTAGAGTGAAGTTTCTATTTTCCAGGATTCCTTTCTTCTCTTTCTCCTCTATTTTTAGCAATGCTTTTATCCTGAGGCAGTCTTTTCCAAAGACCTCATCCTCTAAAGCCCCGAGTTCTAAATAATTAGTCTGTGACACTTAACTTTGATGTATATAATGTCTGGTGACTTTTGATAATGTTGACCCTCCAAATAGATTACAATAGTTTCTCATTGTATTCGCCTTTCTTACTCTGCCCTTGGACTCCATTGCTCTGAATGTCTCTGTTTGGAAATACGATTGATTTCCAAGGAATCTTGTTATGTGTGGGAATCTGTTTCAATGGGATATGGCAATTCCCAAAGTGGAATCTTTTTCTCAGAAAGAATGTATAAAAAAGAAAGAAAGAAAGAAAGAAAGAAAGAATGTATGCCTTAATGGAAATTTCTTGATTAAAAAAATTATTTCTTGCCTAGAAGTTATTATGCCCAATGCTACTCCTGGAATAAAATAATTAGAATTTGTTTATATTAATTTCCATTATATCAGACTAATTATTATTCTTTATAAGTTTTTGTCTTATACTATGTCTTTCGTAGCATTGATTATATTAAATCTAACCAAATTTTACTTCTTTCAAAAATTTGCATTTTCTGTCAATCATATCAATTTCAGTGTTTAATTTTATTTTAAAGATATTTGCATAACGTTTTAGAAGGCTCTTCATTGCTCCCGTTCTCCACATGAGGTAGTATGTGATAATATATCAATAGAATGGTTAGATAAGCAAAAATATTTTTTCAGGGACTCCCAGAAAAACATCTCTAAACCACAGTGTCAACAAAGCTTTTGAGAGGTGCATAATTTTTTCTTTGTTCATCTAGGATATTGGTTTAATACTATCCATTGAAATAGATTTGTTTTAAAAAATATTGTTGATGCAAAAAAAAAAAAAAAACACACAAAAGTGCAGCATCTCTCATACATATGAGTCGTGTTCAAAAGACGGTCTTACCAAGTTTTAAAAAATGATTCCTAATTCAATTTCCTCCTTGAGATATGCACATAGGTGCACTCTAAGTAGTTATGCACCTTTATTTTGTAACGTCATTTGTTTTGCTCTTCACTACAAGTTTTTGTATGTTCATGTATGAATGATATCCATTGCTAAATATTTGATGAAGTTAAAGAGGGTGTGGTGATTCAAACAAGAAATTTTGTAATAACCTATTTCTCTAAAGTGGTCCTTTTTTTGTTTTTCTTCCTTGTTGAATTCTATAATCAAGTGTGCATAGAATGGATGATAGTACATTCTCCTTGATGGACTAGGTCCTTATTTTTATGAACCATTCCTCTCCCTCATGATAACTTGTGAATAATTGGCTCCCTCTTTGTCAACTAATGGTCCTACCAGTCACTTTTCTCTACTGTGTGTGAAGAGTCTTTCAAAAGTCATTGGAGAAATTTTGAGTTTGAGGGCTGCTTATCCTGAGATCCATCATTTCATTTGTGGATCTGTGAATTCTGCTTTCTTTGTAAGAATGAGTTTGATTTTATTTCCAATACTTTTTAAAAAATTACAATATGACATCAGAACACTTATATATATGGATGCCTATATCACAATCCCACTGCACTGGAAAATGGCACAAAGATATCCAGAATATCAGGATATTCTTTCCTGAAACAAAAGCTAAACAATTACATTTACATTCAGTAAACATTCATGAAGTCATGTAAAATGATTTCCTCTAAACTATGAATTAAATTTGTAATTAAAATAAATGGAGGAATCACTGAGAAGAATTTGGTTTCCACTGATTATTTTTCTCCAAGTTAAAGTAGTTTAACCTTATATCATCAACAATTAGGAAGAAAAGCAGTTCTAAAAATTTATTTGAATAAAGCATTCCACACAATCTCATATCACTGAAGCCAATTATTTTTAAAGAATTTACTATTTAAAAGGGCTAAAATGTTTCATTTCCAGTTTGCATTGACACACTGTGTGGAAAAATTCTTTCTCTCTAAGTGAAGGTTTATTAGGAGATGATAATAGATATTTAAATATTGTTAAACTTGTATTTTACTGAGAACTGTAAAATTAAATTTTTAAAATATAATAAATGTGCACATGAAAGTATGAACAAAATCTGTGTTATATCTAGTTTTCACCTCTAAACTGCTACATTTTTGTTTCTGTAAAAACATATTTTTTAACAAAATCAGTAAACTAACATAACATTTATGCACTCAATCAGCATACTCATAGCATTTTCCTCCATCCTCATATGACACCGTTGTGGAATATTTCTTACATCATGATAAACTATCATGACAATATATCCCATTAACCATAGACCATACCATATGTTCCAAACTTTTTTTCAAACACTGCCTTCAACATGTCTGGAAAGTTGTGTGTATGTTGTGTGTTTGCTTTAAAGACTCTTATTTTTTTATATCTTTGTACATATACCTGAGATGGCTAGAGGATTTTTTTTACCTTTTCATTTTAATATTGTGAATCAGAGTTCAGTTTCTTTTCTACAGGATTCCATTCTTCACTTTATTTCTTTTTTTAGCAGTGCCTTTTTTCCTGAGGATTTCTTTTCCAAAGATCCCATCCTCCATGCCCCCGAGTTCCAAATATTCAGTCTGCAGCACTAAAATTTTATGTATCTGGTGTCTGGTGACTTTTGATAATGTTGGCCCTCCATTTAGATGACAATAATTTCCTATTCTATTCTCATTTCTTACTCTGCCCTTGGATTCCATTGCTCTGTGTGTCTCTGTTTGGAAATATGTTGGTCTTCTTATTGATCTTGTTATGTGTGGGAATTCGTGTCAATGGGATATGGGAAAATCCAAAGAGGAATTTTTTAATCAGAAAGAATGGATGCCTTAATGTATATTGTATGGGAAAAAAAGTTTTTGCTTTGGGAGATTATTATGTCTGAATTGTTCTAAATATAAAATTATAATTTTAATTTTGCTTTAATTTCTTTCCATTATATCAGAAGAATTGTTTCCTTTATATGTGATGTGCCATACTATCTCTTTCTTATCATTGACTATATTAAATTTAACCAAATTTCACAGTTATTTAAAATTTACATTTTCTGTCAAACTTATAATGATTTCAGTATTTAAGTTTTTATTAAAGATGTTGGCAACAAGTTTTAAAAGACCATTCATTGCTACCATTCTCAATATGAGGTGGTATGTGATCATAAACAATGGAATGGATAGACAACCAAAAAAAATTTTTAAGGACACCCAGAAAATCACCTATATATGACACTGTGAACATAGGTTTTTGGGGGTGAATAATTTCTTCTTTGCTCATCTGGATTTTCTTTCCTTAATATAATTATTATACAAATATTGAATGGGTTTAATATTGAAGTGAGGAATGCCCACTTCTGTGGATATACCAATCACCACACCACAGAATGTACACATTGGGTAAATAGGTTATTGGTTTAGTATTTATCATTTAAACAGAATTATTTCAAAAAATATTTGTGATGTCAGAAAATGTAAAAAAATATGCAGCTTCATTCATACATATTAGGCAAGTTTGAAAGATGTTCTGTCCAAGTTTTCACAAATGGATCACGTTTCAAGTTCCTCTTCGAGATGTGTGCAAATGTCCCCAGTAAGGAGTTATGCCCCTGTATATTGTAATGTCCTGTTTTTCCGTTTTCACTATAAGTCTGTGTATGTTCATGTATGAATGATATTCATCGCTAAAATATTGATGAAGGAAAGAGAGTGGTGTGAGTCAAACAGGAAATTTTGCAATTGCCTATTTCTCTAAAGTGTTCCTTGTTTGTTTTACTTCATTGTTGGATTCTATAATCACGTGTGCATAGAATGAAGGCTGCACATACTTCTTGATAGGCTAGGTATTTATTTTTAATGAACCATTCCTTTCCCCCATGATAACTTGTGAATAGTTGACTCCCTCTTTCCACCCAATTGTCATTATCTGTCTGCTTCCTCTCCTGTGTGGAAAGACACTTTCCCAAGCCATAGGAGAAATTTTGAATTTGTGAGCTGCTTATTCTGAGTTACAGTGATTTGTATGTGTATCTGTGGATTCTGCTTTCTTTGTAAGAATGAATTTGATTTTATTTCAATTCTTTCTAAAAAATTACAATATGGCATGAGAACACTTATATATGTATATGGGTACATGCATCACAATCCCAGTGCCTGGGAATGACACAAAGATATCTAGAAAATAACGAATGGTTTTCTTGAAACAAACCTGTAGCCTCCTATCCATTCAGTAAACAATCCAGAAGTCATGTAAAATAATTACCTCTGAATTATTCATTTAAATTTGTGATAATTCAGAAATGGAGGAATCACTGAGAAGCATTTGTTTTCTTCCTATTATTTTTCTCCAATTTGTGTAGTTTAATATTGCATTAACTATTAGAAAGAAAATTGGTTCCAAAAATTTATGTGAAAAAGGCATTCCACATAAACACTTATCCCTGAAGCCTCTTAATTTTAAAGAATTTACTATTTAAATGCCATAATATTCATTTTCAATTAGCATTGACAGGGTGTCGAAAAATTCTTTCTCTGTTAGTGAAGATTTATTAGTAGACAATAATAGATATTTAACCATGCTTTTAAAATTGTATTTTACCAAGTAATGTAAAATTAATTTTGTTTTATAAATAGAACAAATTTGCATATGAGACAGTATAAACCTAATCTGTTATATCTAGTTTTCACCTCCAAACTGCCACATTCTTCTTTCTGTAAAAACAAATTTTTAACAGAATCTATAAATTAAAATAACATTTATGCACTCAATTTACATACTCATAACACTTTCCTTGAACATCGCATGACACCATGGTGGAATATTTCTTATATCATTATAAAATATCATTACATTATTTCCCACTAGCCACATAACATACAATATATTCAAAACTATTTTTCAAGCCCTGCTTTTAACATGTCTGAAAAGTTGCGTGTATTTGGTGTGTCTTTTTTAAAGACTCGTGTTTTAAAATTTTCCACAGAGTCCTGAGTTGGCTAGTGGATTTTTTTTCCTTTTAATTCTAATTTCAAGAATTAGTGTGCAGTTGCTTTCCTCCAGGATTCCTTTCTCCTGTTTCTTTTCTATTTTTAGCATTGCCTTTTCTCCTGAGGCTGTCTTTTCCAAAGATCTCATCCTCCATGCCTCCAAGGTCTAAATAATTATTCTGCAGCACTAAAATTTCGATAATGTTGGCTCTCCATTGAGATGACAATATTTCTGTTTCTAGTCTCATTTCTTCCTCTTCCCTTGGATTCCATTGCTCTCAGTTTCTCTTGTTGAAAATACTATGGTTTTCCTAGTGATCTAGTTATGTGTGGGAATGTCTGTCAATGGGATATGGGCAATTCCAAAAGAGGAATTTTTTCTCAAAAAATTGAAGCTTTAATGGAAATTGCATGATAAAAAAATTATTTAATGCCTAGCAGTTATTATGCCTGAATGTTACTCCTGGATTAAAATAATTTGACTTTGTTTATATTACTTTCTATTATATCAGACTAATTATTTTCCTTTATAAGTGTTTGTGCCATACTATGTCTTTCATATCATTGATTATATTAAATGTAACCAAATTTCACTCCCTTTAAAAATTTGCATTACTTGTCATACATTTCCATTTTAGTGTATAATTTTATATTAAATGTATTTGCAAAATGTTTCAGTAGGCAGAAAAATGCCTATATATGGCAGTGTTGACAAAGGGTTTGAGAGGTAAATAATTTCTTATTTGTTTCTCTGGACTTTCTTTATTATGCTTAGTATAGAAATATCAAATGGGATCAATATTGAAGAGAGGAATGTATGCCTCTGTGAATATACCAATCACCACGAAATTTACACATTGAGTAAATAGGATATTGGTTTAATTTTTATCATTGAAACAGACTTGTTTAAAAAAATATTCATGATGTGAGAAGATGTAAACAATAGGTGAGGTATCATTCATAATTATTAGGCATGTTTGAAAGACATTCTGGCTAAGTTTTAAAAAATGACTCACAATTCAAGTTCCTCATTGAGATGCATGCATAGGTCCTTGTAAGGAGTTATGCCTCTTGATATTTTAATGTCTTGTGTTTTCCTCTTCACTAACCTTTTTTCTGTTCATGTATGAATGATATCCATCGCTAAAAGCTTGATGAAGGAAAAAAGGGTGGTGTGACACAAACAAGAAATTCATAATTACCTATTTCTCTTATGTGGTCATTTTTTAATTCATTGATGAATTCTATAATCACGTGTGCATAGAATGGATAGAAGTACATTCTGCTTGATGGATTAGGTCCTTATTTTTATGAACCATTCATCTCCCCCATGATATCTTGTTAAAATTTGACTCCCTCTTTGTCCAAAGGACCTTACCAGTGACTTTTCTCTCTTGTGTGGAAAGATATTTTCACATGTCATCAGAGAAATTTTGAGTTTGGTAGCTGTTTATTCTGAGTTCAAGCATTTTGTTTATGTTACTGTGGACTCTGCTTTCTTTGTAAGAATGAGTTTGATTTTATTTCCAATTCTCTCTAAAAATACCTATATGGCATTAGAATACACATATATATGGATACCTACCTCATTATCCCACTGCACTGGAGAATGACTCAAAGACATCCAGAAAATCAGGAATGGTTTTCTTGAAACAAAACCAGGAGCCTACCAACCATTCATTAACAATCATGAAGTCATGTAAAATGAATTCCTCTCAATTATCAATTTAATTTGTGATTATTAAAAAATGTAGGAATCACTAAGAAGCATTAGGCTTCCTCCTATTATTTTCTCCAATTTTTGTTCTTTAATATTGTTTCATTAACTATTAGGGAAAAAATCAGTCCAAAAATTTACGTGAAAAAGACATTCCACACAAACTCATATCACTGAAGCCTCATAATTTTAAAGAATCTGCTATTTAAAAGGAGTAAACGGATTCATTTTCAATTAGCATTCACAGGGTGTGGAAAAATTATTTCTCACTAAGTAAAGATTTATTAGTAGATGATGACAGATATTAAACATTTCTTTTAAAATTGTATTTTCCCAAGGCCTGTAAAATTAATTTTGATTTTAAATACAACAAATTTGCATATGAGAGAGTATCATCCTAATCTGAGCTATATCTAGTTTAACCTCCAAACGGTCACATTTTTTTTTCTGTAATAAGATATTATTTAACAGAATCTGTTAACTAAAATAACATTTATACATTCAATATGCATACCCATAGCACATTCCTCAAGCACCACATGGCACTGTGGTGGAATATTTCCTATAGAATGATAAAATATCATGACATTATTTCCCCGTAATCACAGTGCACACCATATGTTCAAATTTTTTTTTCAAGTCCTTCCTTCAACATGTGTGGAAAGTTGCGTGTATTTGTTGTGTTTGTTTTAAAGACTCTAGTTTTTTAAAATTTTCCACATAGTCCTGAGTTGGCAAGTGGATTTTTTTCTTTTCATTCTAATTTTGAGAATTTTAGTGCAGTTTCTTTTCTCCAGCATACCTAGCTTCCCTTTTTTATGATTTTTACCATTGCCTTTGCTCCTTAAATTGTCTTTTCCAAAGATACCATTTTCCATGCCACTGAGTTCAAATAATCAGACTGCACCACTAAAATTTGATGTATTTGGTGTGTGGTGACTTTTGATAATGTTGGCCCTTCATTGAGATGACAATAGTTTCTGATTCTGTTCTCATTTCTTACTCTGCCCTTGGATTCCATTGCTCTGAGTGTCTCTAGTAGGAAATACGATGGTTTTCCTAATGATCTTTTTACTTGTGGGAATTTGTGCCAATGGAATATGGGCCAATGGAAATTGTGTGGGATAAGGGCCAATGGAATTTGTGTGGGAATTTGTGGCAATGTGAATTCCAATGTAGATTTTTATTCTCAGAAAGAATGAATGTCTTAAAAGAAATTGAATGATTAAAAAAATTATTTCATGCCTAAAATTTATTATGCCCAAATTTTACTCCTGGAATAAAATGAGAATTTTCCTTAAAATTATTTCCAATATATCAGACTACTTATTTTTGTTTATAAGTATTTGTGACATAGTATCTCTTTCATAACATTGATTTTATTAAATATAACCAAATATTATTCCCTTTGAAAATTTACATTTTCTGTCAAACATATCTATTTCAGTATATAATTTTACATTAAAGATGTTTTTAACACGTGTTAGAATGCCATTCTTTGCTCCCTTTCTCCACATGATGTGGTGTGTGATCATATATCAAAGGAATGGCTAGATAGACAAAAAATTTTTTTCAAGGATTCCCAGAAAATTTCTCTACATGGCAGTGAAAACAAAGGGTTTGAGAAGTGAATAATTTTCTTGGTTTATCTGTATTTTCTTCCTTAATTATAATTATAATAGAAATATTGAATGGGTTTAGTATTGAATAGAGGAATGCACACCTCTTTGAATATACCAATCACCATGGAATGTACTCATGGGTTAAATACAATAGTGGTTTAAAATTTATCATTGAAACAGGTTTGTTTCAAAAAAATATTTGTGATATCAGAAAATGTAAAGAAATTGTGTGGCATCATTCATACTTATTAGGCATGTTTGAAAGATGATCTGGCTACATTTTTAAAAATGACTCCAAATTCCAGTTTCTCCTTGAATTGTGTGCATAGGTCCCCTGTAAGGAGTTATGCCCCTTTATATTCTAACATCGTGTGTTTTGCTTTTCACTACAAGTTTGTGTATGCTCACGTATAAATGATAACAGTCGCTTAAAAATTGATGAAGGGAAAGAGTGTGGCGAGATTCAAACAGGAAATTTTGGAATTACCTATTTCTCTAAAGTTGTCCTTTTTTTTTGGTTTTTCTTCAATGTTGGATTCTATAATCACATGTGCATGAAACGGAGGGCTGTACATTCTACTTGATGTACTAGGTTCTTATTTTTATGAACCATTCCTCTCCCCCATAATGCATTGTGAATAGTTGGATCTCTCTTTGTCAATTAAAGGTCCTTACTAATCCCTTTTCTCTCCTGTGCGGTTAAGAGAGTTTCACAAGCCATAGGAGAAATTTTGAGTTTGGGCGCTATTTATTCTGAGTTCCAACGTTTTGTTTGTGTATCTGTGGTATCTGCTTTCTTTAAAAGAATGAGTTTGATTTTATTTCCAATTTTTTCTAAAAAATTACAGTGTGGCATAAGAACACTTATATATATAGGGAAACCTACATAAGAATCCCACTACACTGGAGAATGACATAATGATATCCAGAAATTCAGGAAAGGCTTTCTTGAAACAAACATGGAGCCTCCAAACTTTTCAGTAAACAATCATGAAGTCAAGTAAAATGATTTCCTCTGAATTATTGATTCAAATTGGTGATTATTGAAAAAAAATGGAGGAACCATTGGGAAAAATTTTCTTGCCTCCAATTAATTTTCTCCAAGTTAGAGTAGTTTAACATTATTTCATCAACAATAAGGAAGAAAATTGGTTCCAAAAATTTAAGTGAAAAAAGCATTCCAAACAAACTCATATCACTGAAGCCTCTTAATTATCAAGAATATACTATTTAAAAGGGCAAACGTTTCATTTTCAATTAACATTGACAGGGTGTGGAAATTTCCTTCTCTCTAAGTAAATATTTACTAGTAGATGATGATAGATATTTACCCATAGTTTAAAATTGTATTTTACAGAGTATTGTCAAATTAATTTTGTTTTTTAAAAACAACTAATTCGCATATAAGAGAGTATTATCCTAATCTGAGTTATACATTGTTTTAATCTCCAAACTACCCCATTCTCATTTCTCTAAATAAACACTTTTTAACAGAATCTGTAAAGTAACAAAACATTTATGCACTTGATCATTATACTCATAGCAGTTTCCTCTAGCATTACAGGATGCCGTGGTGGAATATTTCTTACATCATGATAAAATATGAAGACATTATTTACCCTAGGCACAGAGCATACCATATGTTCAAAAGTATTTTTCAATCCCTGCCTTCGACAGGTCTGGAAAATTGTTCGTATTTGGTGTGTCCGTTTTAAATTTTTACATATAATCCTGAGTTTGCTACTGGATTTTTCTTACCTTTTCATTCTAATTTTGAGAATTAGAATGAAGTTTCTTTTCTCCAGGATTCCTTTCTTCACTTTCTTTTCTGTTTTTTTCACAGTGCCTTTTCTCCTGATGCTGTCTTTTCCAAAGATCCCATCCTCCATGTCCTTGAGTTCCAAATAATGTTACTACAGCATTAAATTTGAAGTATCTAGTGTCTGGTGACTTTTGATAATGTTGGCCCAA
The DNA here is from genome assembly GCA_029593785.1 of Cabassous unicinctus. NCBI lineage: Eukaryota > Metazoa > Chordata > Mammalia > Cingulata > Chlamyphoridae > Cabassous > Cabassous unicinctus. The sequence continues at coordinate 44,332 of JAQZBX010004522.1, read as the reverse complement.
ACTTGAGATGTCAATGTTTTCTCATTCTGTTCTAATTTCTTGCTATTTCCTTGGATTCCATTGCTCTGGGTGTCTCTGGTTGGAAATACGGTGGATTCATGTGACGTTGTTATATGTGGGAATTTGTGCCATGGGATATGGACAATTTCCAAAGAATATTTTTTTTTCTCAAAATGACTGAATGACTTAAAGGAAATTGTATGATAAAAAAAATTATTTCATGCCTAGAAGTTATTATGCTCCAATGTTACTCCTGCAATAAAAAAAATTAGAATTTGTTTGTATTGATTTCCATTACATCACACTAATTATTTTCATTTATAAGTGTTACTGCCATGCTATCTCTTTCATATTATTGATTATATTAAAGCTAACCAAATTTCACTCCCTTTGTAAATTTACATTTCCTGTCAAACATATCCATTTCAGTGTACAATTTTATATTAAAAACATTTGCAACACGTTTAAGAAGGCCATTCATTGCTTCCTTTCGCCACATGATGTGGTGTGTGATCATATAACAATAGAATGGATAGATAACCAAAAAAAAGTTTTTAAGTACTCCCAGAATATCATCTTTACATGGTAGTGTCAACAAAGGGTTAAAAAGGTGAAAATTTTTTTCTTTGTTCAACTGGATTTTTTCTTTATTATAATTATTATAAAGAGTTTTTAATAATGATTAAAGAATGCAATGCATGCCTCTGTGAATATAACAGTCACCAGGGATTGTATTCTCTGGATGAATAGGATATTGGTTTTATATTTATCATCAAAGCAGATTTGATTTAAAAATATTCTTGATGTCAGAAATAACAAACAAAATTGCATCATCATTCACACATTTTAGTCTTGTTTGAAAGACGGTCTGTCCAAGTTGTAAAAAATGATTTTCAATTTAAGTTCCTCCTTGAGATGTGTGCATAGGTGCCCTGTAAGGAGTTATACCCCTTTATTTTGTAAGGTCATGTGTTTTGCAATTCACTACAAGTTTTTGTATGATCATGTATGAATGATATCTGTTGCAAAAAATTGTTGAAGAGAAATGTGGTGTGAGTCAAACAGGAAATTTTGGAATTACCTATTTCTTGAAAGTGGTGCTTTTTTAGTTTTTCATCATTGTTGAATTCAATAGTCATATGTGCATAGAATGGATGGCAGTATATTCTCCTTGATGGACTCGATCTTTATTGTTATGAACCATTCTTCAACCCCATGGTATCTGGTGAAGTGTTTACTCCCTCTTAGTCAACTAATGGTACTTACCAATCTCTTTTCTCTCATGGGTGGTAAGAGACTTTCACAAGCCATAGCAGAAATTTTGAGTTTAGGAGCTGTTTATTCTGATTTTCAGCGGATTTTTTTGGTGTATCTGTGGATTCTGCTTTCTTTGCAAGAATGAATTTGATTTTATTTCAATTCTTTCTAAAAAATTACAATGTGTCATAAGAAAGCTGATATATATATATATATATGGATACATGCATCACAATCCCAATGCACTGAAGAATGACACAAACATCCAGAAAATAAGGAATGGTTTCCTTGAAAAAAATCCCGGAGCCTCAAATCCATTCAGTAAACAATCATGAAATCATGTAAAAGTATTTCCTCTGAAATATCGATTTAAATTTGTGATTATTAAAAAATAGATGAATCACTGAGAAGTATTTGGTTTCCTCTTATTATTTTTCTCCAATTTGTGTAGTTTAATATTATTTCATTAACTATTAGGAAGAAAATCGCTTCCAAAAATGTATGTGAAAAAGGCATTCCACACAAACTCATATCACTGAAGCCTCTGAATTTTAAAGAAATTACTATTTAAAAGGGCTAAAAAGTTTCATTATCAATTAGCATTGACATGGTGTGTAGAAAAATTCTTTTACAATATGTAAAGTTTTCTTAGTAGATGATAATATATATTTGAACAAACTTTTAAAATTGTGTTTTACCCTGTACCTTATTTTTTTTAAATACACCAAATTTGGATATGAGAGACAATCATCCTTATCTGAGTTATATTTAGTTTTCATTTCCAAACTGGCCCCTTCTTATTTCTGTAAATACACATTTTTAACAAAATCTGCAAACTAACAATCAGTTATGCACTCAATCATCTTACTCATAATATTTTCTTTGAGCATAACATGACACGGTGGTGGAATATTTCTTCCATCATGAAAAATTATCATGATATAACAACCCCTTAGATACTGATGATGCCATATGTTCAAAACTGTTTTCCAAGCCTTGACTTCATCATGTCTGGAAAGTTGTGTGGATATGGTGTGTCTGTTTTAAAGACTCTTGTGTTTTAATTTTTCCACATTGTCTTGAATGGGCTAGTGGATATTTTATGTTTTTATTCTTATTTTGAGTAATAGGGTGCAATTTCTTTTCTCCAGGATTCCATTCTTCACTTTTTTACTCTTTTTAACAGTACATAGTCCCCTGCTGCTGCCTTTTCCAAAGATTCCATCCTCCATGCCCCTGAGTTCCAAATAATTTCCCTGCAGCACTAAAATGCATGTATCTTGTGCCTGGTGGCTTTCGATAATGTTGGCTCTCCATTTAGATGACAAGAGTTTCTCATGCTTTTCTCATTTCTTTGTCCTTGGATTCCATTGCTCTGATTGTCTCTGGTTGGAAATATGATGTTTTTTGTAATGATCTTGTTATGTGTAGGTATTTGTTCCAATGGAATATGGGCAATTTCCAAATAGGAATTTTCTTCTCAGAAAGAAAAAATGCCTTAATGGAAATTGCATGATAAATAAAAATGATTTCATGCCTTGAGAGATAATTATGCCTGAATAGTCTATGTATAATACAATAATTAGAATTTTGTTTTAATTTACTTCCATTATATGAGACAAACTATATTCCTTTATAAGTGTTTGTGCCATACTATCTCTTTCATACCATTGATTATATTAAATATAACCAAATTTCACTTCCTTTTAAAATTTACATTTTCTGTCAAACTTATATACATTTCATTTTATAATTTTATATTAAAGACGTTTGGAACACATTTAAGGTCATTCATTGCTCGCTTTCTCCACATGATGTGATATGTGATCATATATCAATAATATGGATGGATGACAAATCTTTTTTCAAGTACTCCCAGAAAAGCATCTCTACATGGCAGTGTGAAAAAGGTTTTGAGAGGTGAATAATTTCTTCTTTGTTCACCCGGATTTTCTTTCTTTATTAAAATTATTATAGAAACATTGAATGGGTTTAATATTGAAGAAAAGAATGCACACTTCTGTGAATATACCAAACACCACCTAAGGAATTTTCCCATTGGATAAATAGGATACTGCTTTAATATTTATCATTGAATCAAATTTGTTTTAAAAAATATTGTTGATGTCTGAAAAAGCACACAAAAGTGCGGCATCATTCATACATATCAGCCGTGTTCGAAAGCCGTTCTGGCCAAGTTTTAAAAAATGACACACTATTCAAATTCCCACTTGAGATGTGTGCATAAGTCCCCTGTAAGGAGTCATGCCCCTTTATATTATAACATCCTGTGTTTTGCTCTTCACTACAAGATTTTGTATGTTCATATAAGAATGATATACATCGCTAAAAATTTGATGAAGGGAAATAGGGTGTTGTGATTCAAACAGGAAATTTTGCAATTACCTATTTTTCTAAAGTGGTTCTTTTCTTCTTTTTCTTCATTGTTTAATTCTATATTCATATGTGCATAGATTAGAGGATTGTACATTCTGCTTGTTGGACTAGGTCCTCATTTTTCTGAACCATTCCTTGCCCCTGTGATATATTGTGAATGGTTGATTCCCTTTTTGTCAACTAATGGACCTTACCAATCCTTTTTGTCTCCTCTGTGGGAAGAGATTTTCACCAACCATTAGAGAAATATTGAGTTTTGGAGCTGTTTAATCTGACCCCGCATTTTGATTGTGTATCTGTGGATTCTGCTCACTTTGAAAGAATGAGTTTGATTTTGTTTCAATTCTTTCTTAAAAATTACAATATGGCATAAGAACACTTACATATATATATGGATACATGCACCACAATCCCAGTGCATGGGAGAATAACACAAAGATATCCAGAAAACCAGGAAAGCCTTTCTTGAAACAAAACTTGGAACCCCCTAACCATTCAGTAAACAATCATGAAGTCATGTAAAATGATTTCCTCTGAATTATTGATTTAATTTGTGATTATTTAAAAATTGGACAAATCACTGAGAAGCATTTTGTTTCCTCCTATTATTTTCCCCACTGTGTCATGTTTAATATTATTGCATTAACTATTAGGAAGAAAAACAATTCCAAAAATTTATATTAGAAATTCATTCCACACAAAGTCATATCACTGAAGCCGAATATTTTAGAGAATTCACTATTTAAAAGGGCTAAATATTTCATTTCAAATTAGCATTGACAAGGTGTGGGAAAATTATTTCTCTGTAAGTAAAGATTTATTAGTAAACGATAATAGATATTTAAACATTCTTTGAAAACTGTATTTTACCAAATAGTGTAAAATTAATTTAAAAAAAAATACAGCAAATTTCCATATGAGAGATTATCATCCTAATCTGAGTTATATCCAGTTTTCACCTCCAAACTACCACATTCTTTTTTCTGTAAAAACATATTTTTTAACTGAATCTGCAAATTAAAATAACATTTATGCACTCAGTCTGCATACTCATAGCACTTTCCTCAGCATCACACTACACCATGCTGGAATATTTCTTGCATCATGATAAAATATCATGATATTATTTCCCCCCAGACACAAACCATACCATATATTCAAAACTATTTTTCAAGCCCTGTTTTCAACATGTCAGGAAATTTGCGCGTATTTGGCTGTGTCTGTTTGGAAGACTCTTGTGTTTTAAAACTTTCCACATTGTCCTGAGTTGGCTAGTGAATTTTTTTTCATTTTCATTCAAATTTTGACAAGTAGAGTGCACTTTCTTTTTTCCAGAAATCCTTTCTTCTCTTTCTTTTCTATTTTTAAAAGTACCTTTTCTCCTGAGGCTGTCTTTTCCAAACAGCCCCTCCTCCATGCCCCCAAGTTCCAAATAATTGCTTTGCAGCACTAAAATTTGATGTATCTGTTGTCTATTCACTATTGATAATGGTGGCCCTCCATTGAGAAGACAATAATTTCTCATTCTGTTCTCATTTCTTGCTCTTCCCTTGGATTCCATTGCTCTGAGTGCCTCCTGTTTGAAAAATGATGGTTTCCTAGTGATCTTGTTTTATGTGGGAATTTGTGCCAATGGGACATGGACAATTACCAAAGAGGAACTCTTCTCTCAGAAAGAATGAATGCCTTAATGGAAATTGTATGTGAAAAAAAATTTCATGCTTAGAAGTTATTATGCCCAAAGGTTACTCCTGGTATAAAATAATTAGAATTTTATGTTAATTTTCCATATATCAGACTAATTATTGTCTTTATAAGTGTTTGTGCCATACTATCTCTTTCATATCGATGAATATATTAAATCTAACCAAATTTCAATTTTTCAGTGATAAATATTAAACCTGTATCCTATTTATCCAATGTGTACATTCCCTGGTGATTGGCATATCCACAGAGGTGTGCATTCCTCTCTTCTATCCTTATTAAGCCCATTCAATATTTATATAAAAATTATTATAAAGAAAGAAATTCCTGATGAACAAACAAGAAATTATTTACCTCTGTAATCCTTTGTTGACACTGCCATGTAGAGAAGATTTCCTGGGTGTCCTTGAAAAAATATTTTGGGTAATCTATCCATTCTATTGATATATGATCTCATATCACATCATGTGTAGTAATGGAGCAATGAATGGCCTTTTTAAACGTGTTGCAAATGTCCTTATTATAAAACTATACACTGAAATATATATTCATTTGGCAGAAAATGTAAATTTTAAAAGTGAGTGAAATTTGGTTAAATTTACTATAGTCAATGATAAGAAAGTGATAGTATGGTACAAACACATATAAAGGAAAATAATTTGTCTGATATAATGGAAATAAATTAAAACCAAATTCTTATTATTATATTATAGGCAGAACATTCAGAAATAATAATCATCAAAGTCACGAAATAATTATTTTTTTAACCATGCAATTTCTATTAAGGCTTTCATTCTTTCTGAGAAAAAAATCCTCTTTGGGAATTGCCCATATATCATTGGCAGAAATTTCCACATGTAGCAAGATCACTCGGAAAACCATTGTATTTTCAATGAGAGAAACTCAGAGCAATGGAATCCAAGAGCAGAGCAAGAAATGTGACTAGAATGAAAAACTGTTTTAATCTAAATGAAGGGCCAATATTATCAAAATTCACCACACACCAGACACATCAAATTTTAGCGTTGCAGACTAATTATTTGGACATTGGTGGCTTGGAGGTTGGGATCTTTGGAAAAGACAGGCTCAGGAGAAAAGGCAGTGATAAAATAGAAAAGAAAGAGGATAAAGGAATCCTGGAGAAATGAAACTGCAAACTAATTCACAAAATTAGAATTAAAAGGAAAAAAAAATCCACTAGCCAACTCAGGGCTCTGTGAAAATGTTTAAAACACAGGAGTCATTAAAACAGATGCACCACATACATACAACATTCCAGACATGTTGAAGGCAGGGCTTGGAAAAAAGGTTTGAACATACGATATGTTCTGTCAAGGGAGAAATAATGTCATGATATTTTACCATGATGCAAGAAATATTCCACTAGTTTGTGAAGTGGTGCTCGAGGAATGTGCTATGAGAATGAGGATCAACTGCAGAAATGTGTTTACCGATTCTGTTAAAAATTGTGTATTTACAGAAACAAGGATGGGAAAGTTTGGAGGTGAAGATTAGATATAACCCAGATTATGATGATAGTCTCTTATATACAAGTTTGTTGTATTTAAAAAACAAAATTAATTTTACAGTACTCAGGAAAATATAATTTTAAAAGAATGGTTAAATATCTAATATTGTCTACTAATAAATCTTTAGTAAGAGAGAAAAAACTTTTCCACACACCGTGTCAAAGCTAATTGGAAATGAAACGTATTACCCTTTTAAATAGTAAATTATTTAAAATTAAGAGGCTTCAATTATACTAGTTTGCAAGGAATGCCTTTTTCAAATAAATTTTTAGAACTGATTTTCTTCCTAATTATTGATGAAATAAAGTTAAAATCTTCTAACTTGTAGAATAATAATCAGAGGAAGCCAAATTCTTCTCAGTGATGCCTCCATTTTTAATAATCACAAATTTAAATAATTCAGATGAAATCATTTTACATGACTTCATGATTGTTTTCCGTATGGTTAGGAGGCTCCAGGTTTTGTTTCAAGAAAGCCTTTCCTGATTTTCTGGATACCTTTGTGTCATTCTCCAGTGCAGTGGGATTGTGGTGTAGGTATCCATATATATGTGTGTGTGTTCTTATCACATATTGCAGTTTTTAAGAAATAAGTGAAATAAAATCAAACTCATTCTTACAAATAAAGCAGAATCCACAGATACACATCCAAAATACCGGAATTCAGAATAAACACCTCCCAAACTCAATATTTCTCCTATGGCTGTTGAAAATCTCTGCCCATACAGGATAAAAAAGAATTGTTAAAGTCCATTAATTGATAAAGTGGCAGTCAACTATTCACAAGGTATCATAGGGAAGAGAATTGGTTCAGAAAATAAGTACCTAGTCCAACAAGCAGAATGTACAGCCCTCCAATCCATTCACACGTGATTATAGAATCCAAAAATGAAGAAAAACAAAAAAGGACCACTTTAGATAAACAGGTTATCCCAAAATTTCCTGTTTGACTCACACCACCCTCTTCCTCTTCCTCAATTTTTAGCCAGGGAAATCATTCATACATGAACAAACAAAAACTTGTAGTGTAGAACAAAACATAAGAACTAAAATAAAGGAGCATAACTCCTTACAGTGCACCTATGGATGTAAAATGATTTCCTTGAATAATCTATTTAAATTTGTGATTATAAATAATGGAGGAATCACGTAGCAGAATTTCATTTCCCCCATTATTTTTCTCCAATTTAGAGTAGTTTTACATTATTTCTTCTACAATTAGGAAATAAATCTGTTCCAAAAATTTATTTGCAATAGGCATTCCACGCAAACTCATATCATTGAAGCCTCTTAATTTTGAAGATTTTACTCTTTAAATGGGCTAAAATGTTTCATTTCCAGTTAGAATTGTCACGGTGTGTGGAAAAATTCTTTCTCTTTAAGTAAAGGTTTATTAGTAGATGATAAATATTTAACCATTCTTTTAAAATTTTATCTTACTGAGTACATTAATTTTTTTTCTATTTTATGTATACACCAAATTTGGATATGACAGATTATCCTCCTAATCTGAAGTTTTATTTAGTATTCTCCTCCAAACTGCACCATTCTTGTTTCTGGAAATACAATTTTTTAACAAAATCTGTAAACTAACAAAACATTAATGACCTCGATCATCATACTCATAAAACTTTCTTCGAGCATCACATGACACCATGGTGGAATATTTCTTACCTCATTATAAAATATCATGACATTATTCCCCCCTAGCCACAGATCATATCATACGTTCAAAACTCTTTTGCAAGCCCTGCCTTCAATATATCTGGAAAGTTTTGTGTATGTGGCTTGTCTTTTTTAAAGAGTCTTGCATTATAATTTTTCCACATAGTCCTGAGTTGGCTGGTGGATTTTTTCCGTTTAATTCTCATTTTGAGAATTAGGGTGCAATTTCTTTTCTCCAGGATTCAATTATTCTCGTTCTTTTCTATTATTAGAAGTGTTTACACTCTTGCTCCTGCTTTTCCAAAGATCCCATCCTCCATGGCTCGAGTTCCAAATAATTACTCTGAAGCACTAAAATGAGTGTATCTGGTGTCTGGTGACTTTTGATAATGTTGGCCCTCCATTGAGATGACAATATTTTCTCATTCTTTTATCCTTTCTTCCTCTGGCCTTGGATTCCATTGTTCTGAGTATCTCTCATTGGAAATGCAATTGTTTTCCTGGTTATCTTGTTATGTGTGGGAAATTGTGCCTATGGGGTATAGGCAATTACCAAAGAGGAATTTTTTTCTCAGAAAGAATGTATGGGTTAATGGAATTTGCATGATAATAAAAAGATTATTTCATGCCTAGAAGTTATTATGCCCAAATATTACCCATGGAAAAAAAATAAGTAAAATTTTGTTTATATTATTTATCATAATTTCAGACTAATTATTTTCCTATATGTGTTTATTCCATACAATATCTTGCATATCATTGACAGTATTTAATCTAACCAAATTTCTCTCCCTTTAACAATTAACATTTTCTGACAAACATATGCATTTCAGCATATAATTTTATATAAAAGACTTTCATAACACCTTTAAGAAGGCCATTTATTGCTCCCTTCGTCCACATGATGTGGTATGTGATCATATATCAATAGAATTGAGAGATAACCAAAAATATTTTTCAAGGACTCCCAGAAAAACATCTCTACTAGACAGTGTCAACAAAGGTTTTTAGAGGTGAATAATATCTTCTTTTTCATCTGGATTTTCTTTCTTTCTTATAATTATTATAGAAATAATGAAAGGGTTTAATATAGAAGTGAGGAAAGCATGCCTCTGTGATTATACCATTCACCAGTGAATGTACACTTTGGATAAGTAGGATTTTGGTTTTGTATTTATTATTGACACAGGTTTGTATTAAAAAATATTGTTGATGAAAGAAAAAGCACACAAATTAATGATTCGTTCATACATATTAGTAATCTTTGAAAGACTGTCATTAACTATTAGGAAGAAAATCTGTTCCAAAAATATTAGTGTAAAAGGCATTCCACAGAAACTCATATCACTGAAGCCTCTTAATTTTAAAGAATTTACTATTTAAAAGGGCTAAAAAGTTTCATATCCATATATCATTGACAGGGTGTGTGGAAAACTTATTTCTCTTATGAAATTTAGACATGAGAGACTACCATCCTAACCTGAATTACATGTAATTTTCACCTCCAAACTGTCCCTTCTTGTTTTTGTAAATACAGATTTTTAAACAGAATCTGTAAATTAACAAAACATTCACGCACCCGATAATCATTCTCATAAAAACTTTTTTCAAGCATCACATGACACCGTGGTGGAATATTTCTTACATCATGATAAAATATCATGACATTATTCCACCCTAGCCACAGACCATACCATATGTTCAAATCTGTTTTCCAAGAATTTCCTTCAACATATCTGGAAAGTTGGGTGTTTGTGGTGTGTCTGTTTTAAAGATTCTTGTGTTTCATTTTTCCACATAGTCCTGAGTTGGCTAGTGGGATTTCTTTTTTCGTTTTCATTCTAATTTTGAGAATTAGAGTGCAGTTTATTTTCTCCAGAATTCCTTTCTTCTCTTTTTTTCCAAATTTTAGCAGTGTCTCTCCTCCTGCAGCTGTCTTTTCCAAACACCCCATCCTCCATGCCCTTGAGTCCCAAATAATTAGTCTGCCACAATAAAATTTGATGTATCTGTTGTCTGGTGAATTTTGATGTACTTGGCCTTCCATTGAGATGACAATTGTTTCTCATTCTTCATCCTTTCTTGCTCTACCCTTGGATTCCATTGCTCTGAGGTTGTGTCTTTGAAAATAGGTTGGTTTCCTAGTGATTTTGTTATATGTTGGAATTTGTGCCAATGGGATATGGGCAATTACCAAAGAGTAATTTTTTCCTTAGAAAGAATGAATGCCTTAATTGAAATTGCAAAATTAAAAAAAAATTATTTCATGCCAAAAGTTATTATGCCCAATATTACTCCTGGAATAAAGTAAGTTGAATTTTGCTTATATTAATTTCCATTATATCAGTCTAATTATTTTCCTTTATTAGTGTTTGTGCCATACTATCTTTTTCATATCATTGACTATATTAAATGTAACCAAATTTTACTCGCTTTAAAAATTTACATTTCTGTCAATCATATCCATTTCAGTATATAATTTTATATTAAAGGCTTTTTCAACATGTTTTAAGAGGCCATTTGTTTCTCCCAGTCTCCACATGATGTGGTATGTAACAGCATATCAATGGAATGGACAGATGATGAAAAATTTTTTCAAGGACACCCAAAATTGCACATATATATGACAGTGTCAACAAAGGGTTTCAGAAGTGAATAATTTCTTCTTTGTTCATCAGGATTTTCTTTCTTAATGTAATTGTTATAGAAATATTGAATTGGTTTAATATTGAAAATAAGAATGCACACATCTGTGACTACACCAATCACCACGGAATGCACACATTGGATAAATAGGATATTGGTTTAATATTTATCATTGAAACAGATTTCTTTCAAAATATGATCCTGATGTCAGAAAATGTCAACAAAGTCATGGAATCATCCATACTTATTAGTCATGTTTGAAAGACAGTCTGACCAAGTTTTAAAAAATGACTCACAATTCAAGTTCCTCCTTCAAATGTGTGCACAGCTCTCTGGTAAGTAGTAATGCCCCTTTATATGGTAAGGTACTGTGTTTTCTTTTAAATATGTTTGTGCATGTTCGTGTATGATTGATATCTGTAACAAAAGTATTGATGAAAGGAAAGTGGGAGGTGTGAGTCAAACAGAAAATTTTGTAATAACCTATTTCTCTGAAGTGGTCCTTTTTTTCTTCAATGTTGGATTCTATTATCAGGTGTGCATAGAATGGAGGCCTGTACATTCTGCTTCATGGACTAAGTCCTTACTTTTATGAATCATTTCTCTCCCTGATGAAATCTTGTGAATAGGTGCCACACTTTTTGTCAATTAATGGTTCTTACCAATCCCTTAACTCTCCTGAGGGGAAAGAGACTCTCACAAGCCTTAGGAGAAATTTTGAGTTGGGAGCTGTTTATTCTGAGTTCCAGCTTTTTTGTGTGTGTATCTGTGGATTCTGCGCTCCTTGTAAGAATGAAGTTGATTTTATTTCTATTCTTTCTAAAACATTACAATATGACATATGAACACTAATAAATATATATACATGGATACATTCATCACAATCCCAGCGCACTGTAGAATGACACAAAGATATCCAGAAAATCAGGAATGGTTTTCTTGAAACAAAACTGGAGCGTCCTAACCATTCAGTAAACAATCATGGATGCACATAAAATGATTTCCTCTGAATTATCCATTTAAATGTATGGTTATTGAAAAATGGAGCTATCCCTGAGAAGCATTTGGTTCCCTTCAATTATTTTTCTCCAATTTGTGTAGTTTAATATTATTTCATTAACTAATTAGAAGAAAATTGTTTCCAAAAATTTATGTGAAAAAGGCCTTCCACACAAACTCATATCACAGAAGCCTCTTAATATTAAAGAAATTACTATTTAAAAGTACTAAAAAAGTTTCATTTTCTATTAGCATTGGCAGATTGTGGTAATTTTTTTTCTAATTGAACATTTATTAGTAGATGATAATAGATATTTAAACATTTTTTAAAATTGTATTTTACCGAGAACTTAATTTTTTATACACAAAAATTTGGATATGAGAGACTAAACTAACAGAACATTTATGCAGTCAATATGCATACACATAGCACTTTCCTCCAGTATCACATGACATCGTTATGGAATATTTTTACATCATGGGAAATTGTCATGACATTATTTCCCTCTAGCAAGAGAACATACCATATGTTCAAAACTATTTTTCAAGCCCTGTCTTCAAGATGTCTGGAAAGTTGTGTGTATTTGGTGTGTCTGTTTTAAAGACTCTTGTGTTTTAAATTTCTCCACGTAGTCCTGAGATAGCGAGTGGATTTTTTTTCCTTTTCATTCTTATTTTGAGAATTAGAGTGCAATTTCTTTTCTCCAGGATTCCACTCTTCTCTTTCTTTTCTATTTTCAGCAAAGCCTACTCTCCTGTTGCTACCTTTTCCAAAGATCCCATCCTCTATGCCCCCGAGTTCCAAATAAGTCTGGAGCACTAAAATTTGTTATATCTGGTGTCTGGTGAATTTTGATAACTTTGGTCCTCAATTGAGATGACAATAGTTGCTCATTCTATTCTCATTTCTTGATCTGCCCTTGGATTTCATTGCTCTGAGTGTCTCTAGTTGGAAATAAAATGATTTTCCTACTGATTTTTTTTATGTGTGTGTATTTGTGCCAATGGGATACCAGCAATTCCCATACAGCATTTTTTTTTTCTCAGAAGGAATGAATGCATTAATGGAAATTGCATGATAAAAAATGTATTTCATACCTTGAAGTTATTATGCCTGAAGGTTACTCCTGGAATAAAATATTGGAAATTTGCTTATATTAAATTCCATTATATCAGACTAATTATTTTCCTTTACACGTGTTTGTGCCATACTATCTCTTTAATATTATCGATTTTATTAAATATAACCAAAATTCATTTTCTTTCAAAAATTACATTTTATAGAAAACATAACCATTTCAGTGTATAATTTTATATTAAAGACATTTGCAACATATTTAAGAAGGCCATACTTTGCTCCCCTTCTCAACATGATGTGGTATGTGATAATATATCAAATGAATGTATAGATAAACAAAATTTTTTTTCAAATTCTCCCAGTAAAACATCTCTATATGGCAGTGTCGAAAAAGGGTTTGAGAGGTGAATAATTTCTTCTTTCTTCATCTAGATTTTCTTTTATTATAATTATTATAGAAATATTGAAAGGGTTTAATAATGATTGAAGAGAGCAATGCACACTTTTGTGAATACACCAATCACCAGGAAATGTACACATTGGAAAAATAGCATATGTGTTTAATATTTATCATTGAAACAGATTTGTTTTAAAAAATATAGTTGATGGCAGAAAAAGCACTCAAAAATATGGCATCATTTATACTTATTAGTTGTGTTTGTAAGTTGGTGTGGACATATATTAAAAAATTAATCCAATTCAATTTCCTCTGTGAAATATGTGCATAGGTGCCATCTAAGGCGTTATGCATCTTTATTGTGTAAGGTATTGTGTTTTGCTCTTTGCTACAAGTTTTTGTATGTTCATGCTTGAATGATATCCATTGCCAAAAAATTGTTGAAGTTAAACAAAGTGGTGTGAGTCAAACAGGAAATTTTGTAATTACTGATTTCTCTAAAGTGGGCCTTTTTTGTTTTTCTTCCTTGTTGAATTCTATAATCACGTGTGCATAGAATGTATGGCAGTACATTCTCCTTGATGGACTAGGTCCTTACTTTTAGGAATCATTCCTCTCCCTCATGATATCTTGTAAATAGTTGGCTCACTCTTTGTCAGCTATTGGACTTTACCAGTGATTTTCTCTACTGCGTGTGAAGACTATCACAAGCCATAGAAGAAATTTTGAGATTGATGGCTGCTTATTCTGAGCCCCATCATTTCGTTTATGTATCTGTGAATTCTGCTTTCTTTGTTAGAATGAGTTTGAATTTATTTTTAATTCTTTCTAAAAAATTACAAATTGGCATAAGAACACTTTATATATATGGATACCTACATCACAATCCCACTGCACTGGAGAATGACACAAAGATTTCCAGATAATCAGAAAAGGCATTCCTGTAACAAAACCTGGAGCGTCCTAATCATTCAGTAAATAATCATGAAGTCATGGAAAATGATTTCCTCAGAACTATTAATTTAAATATGTGATTATAATAAAAGGAGGAATCACTGAGAAGAATTTAGTTTCCACTGATTATTTTTCTCCAAGTTAGAGTAGTTTAATATTATTTCATCAACAATTAGGAAGAAAATTGGTTATAAAAATTTATTTGATAAAGGAATTCCACACAATCTCCTATCACTAAAGCTACTTAATTTTAAAGTATTTACAATTTAAAAGCGCTAAAAATTTCATTTCTAATTAATATTGGCACAGTGTGTGGAAAAATTCTTTTTCTCTAAGTGAAAGTTTATTAGTAGATGATAATAGATATTTAACCTTTCTTTAAACTTGTATTTTACTGAGTACTTAAAATTTTTCTTCTTTAAGTACAGCAAATTTGGATATCAGAGACTATCATCCTAATCTGAGTTATAGCTAGTTTTCACCTCCAAACTGCCCCATTCTTTTTTCTGTAAATACACATTTTTAAACAGTATTTGTAAATGAACAAAATATTTATGCACTTGATTATCATACTCATAAAACTTTCTTCAAGCATCACATTTCACCATGATGGAATATTTCTTACATCATGATAAAATATCATGACCTTATTCCACCTTAGCACAGACAATGCCATATGTTCAAAACTATTTTCCAAGCCCTGCCTTCAACATGTCTGGAAAGTTGTTATTATGTGGTGGTCTCTTTTAAAGGCTCTTGTTTTTTTATTTTTCCTCATAATCCTGAGTTTGTTAGTGAATTTGTTTCCCTTTTACTTCTCATTTTAAGAATTACATTGCAATATCTTTTCCCCAGTATTCCATTCTTCTCTTTCTTTTCTATTTTCAGCAGAGCCTACTCTCCTGTTGTTGCCTTTTCCAAAGATCCCATCCTCCATGCCCTGGAGTTCCAAAAAATTACTCTGCATAACAAAATTGGATGTACCTGGTGTCTGGTGGCATTTGATTATTTTGGCCATCCATTGAGTTGACAATAGTTTCTCATTCTATTCTTATTTCTTCCTCTGCCATTTGATTCCATTGCTCTGAATACCTCTCAATAGAAATTCAATGGTTTTCCTATTGATTTTGTTATGTGTGGAAATTTGTGACAATGGGTTATGGGCAATTTCCAAAGAGGAAATTGTTACTCAGAAAGAATGAATGCGTTAATGGAATTTGCATGGTAAAAAAATTTATATTTCATGCCTTGAGAGATTATTGTGCCAGAATGATGTAATTATAATATAATAATTAGAATTTTGTTTTAATTTATTTCCAATATATCAGAGGAATTATTTTCCTTTATAAGTATTTGTGCCATACTATCTCTTTCTTATCATTGACTATATTAAATCTAACCAATTTGACTCCCTTTTAAAATTTGCATTTTCTGTCCAACATACACATTTCAGTTTATAATTTTTTATTGAATATGTTTGCACCACGTTTAAAAAGGCCATTCATTGCTCCCTTTCTTCAAATGATGTGCTATGTGAAAATATCTCAATGGAATGGATAGATAACCAAAAATTTTTTTCATGGACACCCAGAAAAACACCTATATATGGCAATGTAAACAAATGTTTTGAGAGATGAGTAATTTCTTCTTTTTTCTTTTGGATTTTCTTTCTTTATTGTAATTATTATTAAAATATTGAATGGTTTTAATGTTGAAGAGAAGAATGCATGCCTCTGTGAATATACAAATCAGCACAGAATGTACACATTGGGTAAACATGGGAATCCCTGTAATTTCTGAGTAATATTTAGGTGATCTAAGCACCTTTAAAATATATATATATATAGCAAATAACATTTAGGTAAACAAATGCACATATATGCATATGTATTTATATATCATTTTACAAATATTGGTATGTAATGTGAAAACTTTTAATTTTGCTCACAATAAAAATATATATATATATTTATTATTGAAACAAATTTGTTTCAAAAAATGTTCGTGATATCAGAAAATGTAAGCAAAATTTGCGGCATCTTTCATACTTATTATGCACGTTGGATAGACGGTAAGGCTAAGATTTAAAAAATAACTCACAATTCAAGTTGCAACTTGAGATGTGTGCCTAGGTGTCCTGTAAGGTGTTACACCTCTTTATATTTTAAGATTGTGTGTTTTCCTCTTCACTACCAGTTTGTGTATGTTCATGTATGAATGGTATCCATCGCTAAAAAATTGAAAAAAGGAAAGAGGGTGGTGTGAGTCAAACAGGATATTTTGTAATTACCTATGTTTCTAAAGTGATCCTTTTTCTGATTTTCTTCATTGTTGGATTCTATAATCATGTGTGCACTGAATGGAGGGCCGTACATCCTGCTTGATGAACTAGGTCCTTATTTTTATGAACCATTGCTCTCCCGGGTGATATCTTGTGAAGAGTTTACTCCGTCTCTGTCAACTAATGGTCTTTACCAATCCCATTTCTCTCCTGTGTGGAAAGAGACTTTCACAAACCATAGGAGAAATTTTGAGTGTGTGAGCAGTTTATTCTTAGTTTAAGTGTTTATTTTTTTTTGTTTGTTTATCTGTGGATTCTTCTATTTTGTAAGAATGAAATTGATTTTCTTTCGATTATTTCTAAACAATTACAATAACACACACACACACACAAACATATAGATAGATAGATAGATACATGCATCACAATCCCAGTGCACTGGAGAATGACAAAATGATATCCAGAAAATTAGGAATTGTTTTTTGGAATGAAACCTGGAGCCTCCTAACCATTCCCTAAATTATCATGAAGTCATGTAAAATGATTTCCTGTGAATTATCGATTTAAATTTGTGATTATTAAATATGGAGGAATCACTGATAAGCATTTGAATTTCTCCTATTATTTTTCTCGAAGTTAGAGTAGTTAAATATTATGTCATCAACCATTAGGAAGAAAATGGGTTCCATAAATTCATTTGCAAAAGGCATTCCACACAACTCATATCACTGAAGCCTCTTAATTTTAAAGAATTTGCTATTTAAAAGGGCTAAAAAGATTCATTTCCAGTTAGCATTGAAAAGGTGTGTGAAAAAAATTGTTTATCTCTAAGTAAAATTTTATTAGTAGATGATTATAGATATTTAACCATTCTTTTAAAATTGTATTTTACTGAGTACTTTAAATTTTTCTTTTTAAAATACATCAAATTTGAATATGTGAGGCTATCATACTAATCTGATTTATTTCTAGTTTTCACCTCCAAACTGCCCAATTCTTATTTCTGCAAATGCATTTTTAACACAATCTGTAACCTAAAATATCATTTATGCACTCAATCTGCATACTAATAGCAATTTCCCCCAGTGTCACATGACACCGTGGTGGAATATTTCTAACATCAGGATAAAATAGCATCACATTATTTCCCCATATCCATATATCATACCATATGTTCAAAACTATTTTCCAAGCCCTGCCTTCAAAATGTCTGGAGAGTTGTATGTATTTTGTGTGTCTGTTTTAAAGACTCTTTTCTTTTAAAATTTTCCACATGGTCCTGAGTTGACTAGAGGATATTTTTTTCCCTTTACATTCTAATTTTGATAATTAGAGTTCAGTTTCTTTTCTCCAGGATTCCTTTCCTCACTTTATTTTCTATTTTTAACAGTGCCTTTTCTCTAGAGGCTCTCTTTTCCAAAAAACCCATCCTCCATGCCCCCGATTTCCAAATAATTAGTCTGCAGCACTAAAATTTGATATAGCTGATGTCTGGTGACTTTGATAAGGTTGGACCTACATTGAGATGACAATAGTTTCTAATTCTATTCTCATTTCTTGCTCTGCCTTAGGATTCCATTACTCTGAGTTTGCCTGGTTGAAAATACATTGGTTTTCCTCGTGATTTTGTAATGTGTGGGAATTTGTCGCAATGTGATATGGGCAATTCCCAAAGAGGAATTTTTTTTCTCAGAAAAAATGAATGCCTTAATGAAAGGTGCATGATAAAAAAAATATTTCATGCCTAGACGTTATTATGCCCAGTGTTATCCCTGGAATATAATAATTAGAATTTAGTTTCTATTAATTTCCATTATATCTGATTTTTTTCCTTTATAAATGTTTGGGCCATAATTTCTCTTTCATATCATTGATTATACTAAGTCTAATGAAATTTTATCCCCTTTAAAATTTTGCATTTTCTGTCAATCATATCCATTTCAGTGTAAAATTTTATATTAAAGATATTTGCAACACATTTTAGAAGGCCATTCATTGCTACATTTATCCACATGATGTGGTATGTGATCAAATATCCATGGAATGGATACATAACCAAACAAATTATTTCAATGTCACCCAGAAATACACCTATATATGGCAGTGTTAACAAAGGGATTTTAGAGATGAATAAATACTTCTTTGTTCATCTGGATTTTATTTCTTTATTATAATTATTATATCAATATTTAAAGGGTTTAATAAGGATGGAAGAGAGCAATGCACACCTCTGTCAACATACCAATCACCCGGTAATGTACACATTGGAAAAAAAAGATTTTGATTCAGTATTCATCATTGAAATTGATTTGTTTAAAAATTACTGTTGATATCAGAAAAAGCACACAAAAGTGTGGTATCATTCTTACTTATTAGTCGTGTTTGAAAGACGGTCTGAACAAGTTTTAAAAAATTATTGAAAATTCAATTTCCTCCTTCAGATGTGTGCATAGGTGCACTGTAAGGAGTTATGCCCCTTTATTTTGTAAAGTCTTGTGTTTTGCTCTTCACTAGGTTGTTGTGTGTTCATGTATGAATGATAATCGTGCCTAAAAATTAATGAAAGAAAAGAGGGTCGTGTGAGTCAAACAGGAAGTTTTGGAATTCCCTATTTCTCTAAATTGGTCCATTTTTGTTTTTCTTCATTGTTGAATTCTATAACCACGTATCAATTTAATGGATAGCAGTACATTCTCCTTGATGGAATAGGTTCTTATTTTAAGGAAACATTCCTCTTCCCAATGATATCTTGTGAATACTTGACTCCCTCGGTGTCAACCAAAGGACATTACCAGTGACTTTTCTCTCCTGTGTGGGAAGACTATATTAATTCTAAGCAAATTTCACTCCCTTTAAAATTTACATTTTCTGTGAAACGTATATCCATTTCAGTACATAATTTTACATAAAGATGGTTGCAAAATGTTTAAGAAATCCATTAATTGCTCCTTTTCTCCACATGATGTGGTATATGATCATGTATCAATAGAATGGATAGGTAAACAAAAACTTTTTTCAAGGAATCCCAGAAAAACGTCTCTACATGGCAGTGTCAACAAAGGGTTTGAGGGGTGAATAATTTCTACTTTGTTCATCTGGATTTTCTTTCTTTTATAATTATTATAGAAATACTTATTGGTTTTAATATTGAAGAGTGGAATGCACGCCTCTGTGAATATACCAATCAGCACGGAATGTATACATTGGGTAAATAGGATAGTGGTTTAATATGTTGTAACCATTAGGGAATTTGATGTAATTATGAATTCCAAAAATATAATTGGATCATGCCTGTAATCTAATCTGTTAATCTGGGCATGATTGAATTATGATTAGGGTGTTGGCTGGGCCATGTCAGTCAGTAGGGCATTGAGCCTCACCCCCTGGTGGGTGGGCAATTAAATATAAAAGGCAAGGCAAAGAACAGAGTTGAAGCAGTCTTTTGAGAAGCAGTCTTTGAGAAGCAGTTTTGATGTTGGAAAGAAGACCCCAGGAGAAGAGAAGTGAACTGTTCGCCTGATCGCCTACAGCTGACCTTGTGGAGGAAACAGGAGCTAAGCCCTGAGAGAAATGCAGCCCCGGGAAGAGAGGAAGCCAAAAAGCCTGAACCCTGGGCAAATGTCGGCAGCTGTCTTGCTCCAACACGTGACAATAGACTTTGGTGAGGGAAGAAACTTATACTTTATGGCCTGGTAACTGTGGACTTCTACCCCAAATAAATACCCTTTATAAAAACCAACCCATTTTTGGTATTTCACATTAGCACCCCTTTGGCTGACTAATACATATGTATCATTGAAAGAGATTCGTTTTATAAAGTATTCATGATGTCAGACAATGTAAACACAAGTTGCAGCATCATTCATAATACTTAGCATGTTTGAAAGACGGTCTGGCCACGTTATAAAATGACTTACAATTCAAGTTCCTCCTTGAGATGTGTGCATAGCTCCCCAGTAAGGAGTTATGCCCCTTTATATTGCAATTTCCTGTGTTTCTGTTTTCACAAGAAGTTTGTGTTTGTTCATGTATGAATGATATCCATTGCTAAAAATTTGATGAAGGGAAAGAAGGTGGTTTGAGACAGACAGGAAATTTTGGAAATACTTACATCTCTAAAGAGGTCCTTTTTTGTTTTTCTTCATTGTTGGATTCCCTAACCAAGTGTGCATAAAATGTAGGGCTGTATATTCTTCTTGATGGACTAGGTCCTTATTTATATAAACCATTACTCTCCCACATGATATCTTATGAATAGTTGACTCCCTCTTTGTCAACTAATGGGCCTTACAAATCTCTTTTCTCTCCTGTGTGGAAAGAGACTTTTACAAGCCATAGGAGAAATTTTTAGTTTGAGTGCTGTTTATTCTGAGTTCCAGCGTTTTATGTGTGTATCTGTGGATTCTGTTTTCTTTGTAAGAATGAATTTGATTTTATTTCAATTCTTACTAAACAATTACAATACAGAATAAGAACACTTATATATATATATGGATACATGCATGAGAATCCCAGTGCACTGGAGAATGACACAAAGATATCAGAATATCAGGAATTGTTGTCTTGAAACAATACATGGGCCTCTTAACCAGGCAGTAAACAATCATGAACTCATTTAAAATGATTTCCTCTGAATTATAGAGTTAAATTTTGATTATAAAAAAATGGAGGAATCACTGAGAATCGCTTGGTATCCTCCTTTATTTTTCTCCAATTTGTGTAGTTTAATATTATTGCATTAACTATTAGGAAGAAAATTGGTTCTAAAAATTTATCTGCAATAGGCATTCCACCGAAACCCATATCACTGAAGCCTCTTAATTTTATAAAATTAACTATTTAAAAGGGCTAAAAAGTTTCACTTTGAATTAGCATTGACAGGGTGTGGAAAAATTATTTCTCTCTAAGTAAAGATTTATTAGTAGATGATAATAGATATTTAACCATTCTTTTAAAATTGTATTTTACAGAGTACTGTAAAATTAATTTTGTTTTTTAAATACAACAAATTTGCATATGAAAGAGTATCACCCTGATCAGAGTTACATCTAGTTTTCACCTCCAAACTGCCACATTCTTGTTTCTAAAAAACATGTTTTTTAACAGAATCTGCAAACTAACTAAACATTCATGCACTCGATCAAGATACTCAAAATTTTCTTCAAGCGTCACATGACAACATAGTGGAATATTTCTTACATTATGACAACATATCCTGACATTATATCCCCCTAGCCACAGACCATATCGTATGTACAAAACTATTTTTCAAGCTCTGCCTTCAACATGTCTGGAAAGGTGTGTGTATTTCATGTGTGTGTTTAAAAGACTCTTGTTTTTAAAATTTTTCCACATAGTCTTGAGTTGGTAGTGAATTTTTTTTCTTTTCATTCTTATTTTTTGAATGAGAGTGCAGGTTCTTTTCTCCAGTATTCATCATTGAAACATTTGTTTTAATAAATGCTGTTGATGTCAGAAAAATTACACAAAGTACGGCATCATTCATATTTATAAGTAATGTTTGAGAGACATTCTGGCCAAGTTTTAAAAAATGACTCACAATTCAATTTCCCCCTTGAGATGTGTGCATAATTGAACTTTAAGGAGTTATGCCACCTTATTTTGTAAGGTCATGTGTTTGGCTCTTCACTACAAGTTTTTCTATGTTCATGTAAGTATATCCATCTCTATAAAATAAATGAAGGGAAAGAGGGTGGTATGGGACCATCGGGAAACTTCGGAATTACCTAATTCTCTACAGTGGTTCATTTTTTGTTTTTCTTCATTGTTGAATTCTATAATCACGTGTGTATTGAGTGGAGGGCTGGACATTCTACTTGATGGACTTGGTCTATACTTTTAAGAACTATTTATCTCCCCATGATAACTTGTGAACAGTAGACTCCCTTTTTTTCAACTAATGGTCCTTACCAATCCCTATTCAATCCTGTGTGAGAAGAAACTCTCACAAGTCATATGAGAAATTTTGATCTTGGGGGCTGTTTATTCTGAGTTCCAGCATTTATTGTGTGGATCTGTGGATTCTGCTTTCTTTGTAAGAATGTATTTGATTTTATTTGCATAATTTCTAAAATATTATAATATGGCATAAGAAGACTTATATTTATGTGGATAGCTACATCACAATCCCACTGCACTTGAGAAGAACACAAAGATATCCAGAAAATCAGGAAAGGTTTTCTTGAAACAAAACCTGGAGCCTCCTAACCATTCAGTAACAATCATGAAGTCATGTAAAATGATTTCCTCAGGATTATCAAATTAAATTTGTGATTAGAAAAATGGAGGAATCACTGAGAAGCATTTGGTTTTCTTCTGTTATTTTCCTCCTATTTGTGTAGCTTAAAATCATTTCATTAACTATTATTTAGAAAATCTGTTCCACAAATTTATGAGAAAAATGCATTCCACACAATCTCAGAACACAGAAGCCACTTTTTTTCAAAGAAATTACTATTTAAATGGGTTAAAATATTTAATTTTCAAATAGCATTGTCAGGATGTCTTAAAATTCTTTCTAAGTAAAGATTTATTAGTAGACAATAACTGTTATTTAACTAATGTTTTAAAATTGTATTTCACTAAGTACTTTAAATTTTTTACATTTTTAAAACACCAATTTTGTATTTGAGCATCTATCATCCTAATTTGAGTTATATGCACTTTTCACCTCCAAGCTACACCATTATCATTATGGTAAATAATCATTTTTTAACAGAATCTGTAAACTAACAAAACATTTATGTACTTGACCATCATAATCATAAAACTTTTTTAGAGCATCACATGACACCATGGTGGAATATTTCTTACATATTGTTAAAATACCAAGGCATTATTTCCCTATAGACACAGTCCATACCATATGTTCAAAACTATTTTTCAATCCCTGCCTTCAACATGTCGGGATATTGGTGTATATTTGTTGTGTCTGTGAGATATTTTTCCACATAGTCCTGAGTTGGCTTGTGGATTTTTTCCTTTTCATTCTTATTTTTTAACATTAGAGTGGAGTTCTATTATCCAGGATTCCTTTCTTCTCTTTCCGTTCTTTTTTTCTCAGTGCCCTTTCTCATGAGGCTGTCTATTCCAAAGATCCCATCGTCCATGTCCCCAATTTCCAAACAATTAGACTGCAACATTAAATTTGATGTATCTGGCGTCTGGTGACTATTGAAAATGTTGGCCGTCCATTGAGCTGATAATATTTTCTCATTCTATTCTCATTTCTTGCTCTGCCCTTGGATTCCATTGCTCTGAGCATCTCTGGTTGGAAATACGATGGTTTTCCTAGTGAACTTGTTATATGTGGGAATTTGTGCCAATGGGATATGGGCAATTCTCAAAGAGGAAATCTTTTCTCAGAAAGAATGAATGCCTTAATGGAAATTGCATGACTTAAAAAAATTATTTCATGCCTAGAAGTTATTATGCCCAATTTTACTCCTGGAATAAAATAATTAGAATTTGTTTATGCTAATTTCCATTATATTAGACTAATTATTTTTGTGCCATACTATCTCTTTCATATCAATGATCATTTTAAATCTAACCAAATTTCACTCCCTTTAAAAATTTATTTTTCTGTCAAACACATCCCTTTCATTTATAATTTTATATAAAAGTCTTTTTCAACGTGTTTAAGAAAGCCATTATTTGCTCTCCTTCTCCACGTGACGTCCTTTGTGATCATGGATAAACAAAAAATTTTTTCAAGAACTTCCAGAAAAACATCTCTACATGACAGTGTCACAAATGGTTTGAGAGGTGAATAATTTCTTCTTGTCCATCTGGATTTTCTTTCTTTATTATATTTATAGCAATTTTGAAAGGGTTCAATAATGATTGAAGAGAAGAGTGCACGTCTCTGTGAATATACCAATCACCAGGGAATTTACACATTGGATCAAGAGGATATTGGTTTAATATTTATCTTTGAATCAGGTTTGTTTCAAAAAATATTCATGATGTCAGAAAATGTAAACAAAATGTGCGACAATTTGTGTAGTTTAATATTATTGCATTAACTATTAGGAAGAAAATCGGTTTCAAAAATTTATGTGAAAAAGGCATTCTACAAAAACATATCACTGAAGCCTCTATTTCAAAGAATTTGCTATTTAAAAGAGGTAAAAATTTCACTTTCAATTGCCATTTACAGCGTGAAGAAAAATTCTTTCTAAGTAAAGATTTATTAGTAGACAATAAAAGATATTTAACTATCCTTTTAAAATTTTATTTTACTGAGTACTGTAAAATTAATTTTGTTTTTTTAATACAACAAATTTGTATATGAAGGTGTATCATCCTAATCTGTGTTACATCTAGTTTTCACCTCCAAACTACCACATTCTTGTTTCTTGAAAAACATATTTTTTAACAGAATCAATAAATTAACATATCATTTATGCACACAATCTGCATACTCATAGCACTTTCTTCCAGCATTACATGACACTGAGGTGGAATATTTCTTACATCATGATAAAATATCATGACATTATTTCCCCCCAGCCCCAGACCATACCATATGTTCAAAACTATTTTTCAAGCCATGCCTTCAACATGTCTGGAAAGTTTTGTGTATGTGGTGTGTCTGTTTTAAAGACTCTTGTGTTTTAAATTTTTCCACATTTTCCTGAGTTGCATAATGGATTTTGGTTTTCCTTTTCATTCTAATTTTGAGAATTATCATGCAGTTTAATTTCTCCAGGATTCCTTTTTTCACTTTGTTTTCTACTTTTTGCACTGCCTTTTCTCCTGAGGCTCACTTTTCCAACGGTCCCATCTTCCATGCCCCTGAGTTCCAAATATTAACTCTTAATTTCTAAAAATTGATGTATCCAGTGTATAGTGATTTTGATAAGCTTGGCTCTCATTTAGATGACAATAGTTTCTCATTGTATTCTCATATCTTGATCTGCCCTTGGATTACATTGCTCAGAGTGTCTCTGGTTGGAAATATAATGGTTTTCTTAGTGATCTTTTTATGTTTGGGAATTTTTGCCAAAGGGATTTGGGCAATTCACAAAGAGAAATTTTTTTCTCATAAAGAATGAATGCTTTAATAAAAATTGGATGATAAAAAATAATTATATCATATCTAGAATTTATTATGCCCAAATATTTCTCCTGGAATAAAATAATTAGAATTTTTATATTAATTTCCTGCATATCAGACTAATTATTTTCTATATAAGTGTTTGTGCTACAGTATCTCTTTCATATCATTGATTATATTATATTTAATCAAACTTCACTCCCTTTAAAATTTACATTTCCTGTTGAATATATCCATTTCAGTGTACAATTTTATATTAAAGACATTTGCAATACTTTTAAGAAGGCCATTCATTGCTCCCTTTCTCTACATGATGTGGTATGGGATCATATATCAATAGAAAGGATAGATTACCAAAAATTTTTTTCCAATAACTCCCAGAAAACGTCTATATATGGGAGTGAAAACAAAGAGTTGGAGAAGTGAATAATTTCTTCTTTGTTCATCTGGATTTTCTTTCCTTATTATAATTATTATAGAAACATTGAAGGTGTTTAATATTGAAGAAAGGAATGCACACCTCTGTGAATATATCAGTCAACACGGAATGCACACATTGGGTAAATAGGATATTGGCTTAAAATTTATCATTGAAACAGATTTATTTCAAAAATATTCATGATGTCTGAAAATGTAAACAAAAATTTCAGCATCATTCATACTTATTAGGCTGGTTTGAAAGACGGTCTGGCCAAGTTTTTAAAAATGACTCCCAATTCAAGTTCCTCCATGAGATGTGTGCATAGGTCACCTGTAAGTAGTTATGCCCCTTTATATTCTATGTTCGTGTGTTTTCCTGTTCACTACAAGTTTGTGTATGTTCATGTATGAATGGTATCCATCACTAAAAATTTGTTGAAGGGAAAGAGAATAGTGTGAGTCTAACAGGAAATATTGCCATTCCTTATTTCTCTAAAGTGGTCCCTTTTTTGTTTTTCATCATTGTTGGATTCTATATTCATGTGTGCATTGAATGGAGGGCTGTAAATTCTGCTTGAAGAGGTAGATCCTTATTTTTATAATGCATTTCTCTCCCCAGTGATATCTTGTAAATAAGTGACTCCCTCTTTTTCATCTAATGGACCTTAACAGTGACTTTCTCACTGGTGTGGGAAGAGACTTTCACAAGCCATAGGATAAATTTTGATTTTGGGAGCTGTTTATTATGAGTTCCAATGATTTATTTCTAAATCTGTGGATTCTGCTTTATTTGTAAGAATTAATTTGAGTTTATTTCAATCCTTTCTAAAAAATTAAAATATGGCATAAGAAGATATATATATACATGCATCAGAATCCCAGTGCACTGGAAATTGATAAAAAGATATCCAGAAATCAGGAATGCTTTTCTTGAAACAATACGTGGAGCCTCCTAACCATTCAGTAAATGATCATGAAGTCATGTAAAATGATTTCCTCTGAATTATCCATTTATTTTTGTGATTATTAAAAGTGGAGGAATCACTGAGAAGCATTTGGTTTCCTCCTATTATTTTTATCCAATTTGTGTAGTTTAATATTATATCATTCGCCATTAGGAAGAAAATCTGGTCCAAAAATTTATGTGAAAATGCATTCCACACAAACTCATGTCAGTGAATCCTCTCAGATTTGAAGAATGTATTATTTAAAAGAGCTAAAAAATTTCATTTTAAATTACCATTGAGAGGTTTTGGAAAAATTCCTTCTATCTAAGAAAGATTTATTAGTAGACAATAATAGATAATTTTCCATGTTTTTAAAATTGTATTTTAATTAGTATTGTAAAATTAATTTTGCTTTTAAAATACCACAAATTTGCATATGAGAGATTATCATCTTAATCTGTGTTACATCTAGTTTTCACCTCCAACATGGCACATTCTTGTCTCTGTAAAAATATATTTTTAACAGAATCTGTAAACTAACATAACATTTATGCATGCAATCTGCATACTCATAGCACTTTCTTTCAGCATCACATGACAACCTGTTGGAATATTTTTTATATCATGATAAAATATCATGTCATTATTCCCCCCAAACCACAGACCATACCATAGTTTCAAAACTATTTTACAAGCCCTTCCTTCAACATGTCAGGAAAGTTGTGTGTATGTGGTGTGTCTTTCCTGAACTCTCTTGTTTTTTAATTTTTCCACATTGTCCTGAGAGGTCTAGAGGAATTTTTTGTTTTAATACTAATTTTGTGAATTAGGGTGCAATGTCTTTTTTTCCAGGGTTCCATTCTTTTCTTTCTTGTGTATTTTTAGCAATGCCTACTCTTCTGCTGCTGCCTTTTCCAAAGATCCCTACCTCCATGCCCATGAGTTCCAAATAATTACTCTGCAGCACTAAAATTGATGTAGATGCTGTCGGGTGACTTTTGATAAAGTTTGCCCTCCATTGTGGTGACAATAGTTTCACAATGAAAGCCTTAATGGAAATTGAATGATTAAAAAAAAAATTTCGTTCCTAGAAGTTATTTTTCCCTAATGTTACTCCTTTAATAAAATAAGTAGAATTTTGTTTATATTACTTTTCATTATATCAGACTAATTATTTTCCTTCATAAGTGTTTGTGCCATACTATGTCTTTCATATCATTGATTATGTTAAATCTAACCAAATTTCACTCCTTTTAAAAGTTTACATTACCTGTCAAACATATCCATTTCAGTGTATAATTTATATTAAAGATATTTGCAACACCTTTAAGAAGGCCATTCATTGCTCCTTTTCTCCACATGATGTGGTAGGTAGACATATATCAATAGAATGGATAGGTAACCAAAATTTTTTTTTCAAGGACTCCCAGAAAAACACCTATATATGGCACTGTTGACAAAGGCTTTGAAAGGTGAATAATTTCTAATTTGTTCATCTGGACTTTCTTTATTATAATTATTAGAGAAACATTTAATTAGTTTAATATTGAAGAGAGGAATGCATGCCTCTGTGAATACACCAGTCACCACGGAATGTACACATTGGATAAAAAAGATATTCGTTTAATATTTATCTTTGAAACATTTGTTTCAAAAAGTATTTGTGATGTGAGAAAATGTAAACAACTTGTGCGGCATCATTCATACTTATTAGGCATGTTTGAAAGACGGTTTGGCTAAGTTTTAAAAAATGACTCACAATTCACTTTCCTCCTTGAGATGCATGCATAAGTCCCCTGTACGGAGTTATGCTCCTTGATATTGTAAGATCTTGTGTTTTCCTCTTCACTACAAGTTTGTGCATGTTCACGTATGAATGCTATCCATCGCTAAAATAATTGAAGGGAAAGAGTGTGGTGAGAGTCAAACAGTAAATTTTGGAATTACCTATTTCTCTAAAGTGGTCCTTTTTTGTTTTTCTCATTGTTGGATTCAATAATCACCTGTGCATTGAATGGAGGTCTGTATATTCTTCTTCATTGACTAGGTCCTTATTTTTATGAATCATTCCTTTCCACCATGATATGTTTTGAATAGTTGACTCCCTCTTTGCAACTAATTTTTGTAAACAATCCCATTTCTCTCCTGTGTGGGAAGAGACTTTTACAAGCCATAGGAGAAATTTTGAATTTGGGAGCTGTTTATTCTGAGTTCCAGCGTTTTGTTGGTGTATCTGTGGATTCTGCTTTCTTTGTAAGAATGAATTTGATTTTATTTCAATTCTCTCTAAAAAATTTCAATACAGCTTAAGAGCATTTCTATATTTATGGATTCATTGATCAAAATCCCAGTGCACTGGAGAATGACACAAAGGTATCCAGAAAATCAGGAATGGTTTTCCTGAAACAAATCCTGCAGTTTCCTAACCACTCAGGAAACAATCATGACGTCATGTAAAATGACTTCCTCTGAATTATCCATTTAAATTTGTTATTATTAAAAGTGGAGGAATCACTGAGAAACATTTGGTTTCCTCCTATTATTTTTCTCCTATTTCTGTTGTTTAATATTATTTCATTAAATATTAGGAACGAAATAGGTTCCAAAAGTTTATGAGAAAAATGCATTCCACACAATCATATTACTGAAGCCTCTTAAATTTAAAGAATTGAGCATTTAAAAGGGCTAAAATGTTTCATTTCCAATTAACTTTGACAGGGTGTGAAAAAATTATTTCTCCCTAAATAAAGATTTATTATTACACTATAATATATATTTAACCATTCCTTTAAAGTTGTTTTTTACAGAGTACTCTAAAATTAAATTTGTTTTTTAAATACAATAAATTTGCATATGAGAGAATATCATCCTAATGTAAATTATATCTAGTTTTCACCTCCACACTACCATGTCCTTGTTTCTGTAAAAATATATTTTTTAATAGAATCTGTAAAGTAACATACCATTTATGCACTCAATCTGCATGCATGTAGCGTTTTTCTCCAGCATCACAGGACACCATGGTGGACTATTTCTTACATAATGATAAAATATCATGGCATTTTTTCCCCTCAGCCACAGAACATACCATATGTTCAAAACTATTTTCCAAACCCTTCCTTCAACATGTCTGGAAAGTTGCATAAATTTGGTTTTTCTGTTTGAAGGAATCTTGTGTTTTAAATTTTCCACAGAGGCCTGAGTTCATAGTGGATTTTTTTTCCTTTTCATTCTAATTTTGAGAATTAGAGTGCAGTTTATTTTCCCCAGGGTTCCTTTATTCTCTCTCTTTTCTATTTGTAGCTGTGCCTTTTCTTCTGATGCTCTCTTTTCCAAAGATCCCAACCTCCTGGGCTCTGAATTCTAAATAATGAGTCTGCAGCACTAAATTTTGAGGTATCTGGTGTCTGCTGATTTTGATAATGTTGGCCCACCATTGAGATGACAAATCCTTCTCATTTATTCTCCTTTATTTCTGTGCCTTTGAATTCCATTGCTCTGAGTGTCTCTCATTGTAAATATGATGGGGTTCCTAGTGATCTTGTTATGTGTAGGAATTTGTGCCAATGGGATAAGGGCAATTCCCAAAGAGGAAATGTTTTCTCACAAAGAATGAATTCCTTAATAAAAATGTATAATAAAAAAATTATTCCATGCCTAGAAGTTATTATGCCTTTATGTTTTCACTGCAATACAATAATTAGAATTTTGTTTATATTAATTTCCATTATGTCTGACTAATTATTTTCCTTTAGAGGTGTTTGTGCCATACTATCTCTTTCATATCATTGTTTATATTATATTAACCAATTTCACTACCTTTAAAGTTTCCATTTTCTGTCAAACATATCCATTTCAGTGTATAATTTTATATTAAAGACATTTTCAATACCTTTAAGAAGCCATTCATTTCTTTCTTTCACCACATGATGTGGTAAGTGATCAAATATCAATATAATGGATTGATAATTAAAAAAAAAATTTTTAGGGTCTCCCAGAAATATATCTCTACAAGGCAATGTCACAAAAGGTTTTGAGAGGTGAATAATTTCTTCTTTGTTCATCTGGATTTTCCTTCTTTTTTATAATTATTATAGAAATATTAAAAGGGTTTATTAATGATTGAAGAGAGCAATGCACGCCTCTGTGAATACACCAATCACCAGGGAATGTACACATTGGATAAATAAGGTATTGGTTTAATATTTATCATTGAAACAGATTTATTTTATAAAGTATTGTTGATGTCAGAAAAGCACACAAAAGTGAGGCATCATTCATATTTATTAGTAGTGTCTGAAAGACAATCTGGCCGAATTTTAAAACATAATCCACAATTCAGTTTCCTTCTTGAGATGTGTACATAGGTGCACTGTAAAGAGTTTTGCCCCGTTATTTTTTAAGGTAATGTGTTTGCTCTTCACTACAAGTTTTTGTATGTTCATGTATGAATGATAGGTGTCACTTAAAAATTGATGAAGGGAAAGAGGGTGGTGAGATTCCAACAGGAAATTTTGTAATTACCTATTTCTCTAAAATGGTCATTTTTTTTTTTGTTTTTCTTCATTGTTGAATTCTATTATCACGTTGGCATAGAATGGATGGCAATACATTCTCCTTGAAGGAGTAGGTCCTTGAAGGAGTAAGGATGAGTGTTTGAAAATCCATAGGAGAAAATTTGAGTTTGGGAGCTGTTTATCCTGTGTTTCAGCGTTTTTTGTGTATATCTGTAGATTCTGATTTCATTGTAAGAATGAATTTGATTTCCTTTCAATTCTTTCTAAAAAAATTACAATATGACTTAAGAACACTTATATATTTGGATACCTACATCACAATCTCACTGCACTGGAGAACAAAACAAAGATATCCAGAAAATCAGGAAATGCTTTCTTCAAACAAAGCCTGGAGCTTTCTAACCATTCATTAAACAATCATAAAATCATGTAAGATGATTTCCTTTGAATTATCGATTTAAATTGGTGATTATTAAAAAAATGGAGGAATCACTGACAGAAATTTGTTTCCTCCAATTATTTAACTCCAAGTTACAGTAGTTTATCACTATTTCATCAACAATTAGGGAGAAAATTGGTTCCAAAAATTTATTTCAAAAAGGCCATCCACACAACTCATATCCCTGAAGCCACTTAATTTTAAAGAATTTATTATTTAAAATGGTTGAGAAGTTTCATTCCTAATTAGGTTTGACATGGTGTGTGGAAAAATTCTTTTAAGCTAATTAAAGGTTTATTAGTAGATGATAATAGATATTTAACAAATCCTTTAAAATTGTATTTTTCCTAGTACTTTATTATTTTTTTAATACACCAACTTTTGATATGAGAGATTATCATCTTAACCTGAGTTATATCTTGGTTTCCCCTCCAAACTGACACATTCTTATTTCTGTAAAACATATATTTTAACAGAATCAGTAAACTAACATAGCATTTATGCACTCAATCTGCATACTCAAAGCACATTCCTCCAGCATCATATGACACCGTGGTGGAATATTTCTTACATCAGGATAAAATATCATGACACTATTTCGGCCTCACCAGAGACCATATCATAAGTTCTAATCTATTTTTCAAGCCCTGCCTTCAACATGTCTGGAAATTTGAGGGTATTTATATGTCTATTTTAAAGACTCTTGTGTTTTATATTTCTATTGCTCTGAATGTCTCTTGTTTGAAATACGCCAGATTTCCTTGTGATCTTGTTATGTGTAGGAATTTGTGCCAATTGAATATGGAAAAATCCCAAAGAGGTATTTTTTTCTCACAAAGAATGAATGTCTTAATGGAAAATGCATGATAAAAAACTTATTTCATACAGAGAAGTTATTATGCACAAATGTTCTTCCTGGAATAAAATAATTAGAATTTATTTTTATTAATTTCCTTATAATCAGATTATTTTCTTTATAAATGTTTGCGCCATATATCTTTCATATAATTGATTATATTAAATCTAACCAAATTTCACTCCCTTTAAAAATTCACATTTTTTGTGTAACATATCCATTTCAGTGTATAATTTTATAGTAAAGACATTTACAACACGTTTAAGAAGACCATTTTTTGCTCTCTTTCCCCATATGATGTGGATTGTGATAATATATCAATAGAATGTATAGATAACCAAAAATTTTTTTTCAAGTACAGCCAGAAAAACATTTCTACATGGCATTGTCAAAAAAGGGTTTAGGTCAATAATTTCCTTTTTGTTCATCTGGATTTTCTTTCTTTATTATTATTATTATTACAGAAATATTGAAAGGGTTTAATAATGATTGAAGAGAGCAATGCACGCCTCTGTGAGTAATCCAAGTACCAGGATATGTAACCATTGGATAAATAGGATATCAGTTTAATATTTTTCATTGAAACGGATTTTTTTTAAAAAAAAATTGTTCATGTCAGAAAAGCACATATAATGCGGCATCATTCATACTTTTCAGTCATGTTTGAAAGACGGTCTGGCCAAGTTTTAAAAAAATGATTTACAATTAAATTTCTTCCTTGAGATGTGTGCATGTATCATCTGAAAGGAGTTAAGCCCTTTTATTTTTAAGGTCTTGTGTTTTGCTCTTCACTAATAGTTTTGTATGTTCATGTATGAATGATATCCATCACTAAAAAAATTAATGAAGGGAAAGAGGGTGGTGTGAGTCAAACGAGAAATTTTGTATTTACCTATTTCTCTAAAGTGGTCTAAAGTGATCCAAAGTGGTCTAAAGTGTCATCTATTTATTTTCTTCACTGTTGAATTCTATATTTACGTGTGCATAGATTGGATAGCAGTACATTCTCCTTGATGGATTAGGTCCTTATTTTTATGAACCAATCCTCTCCCCCATGATATCTTGTGAAAAGTTGACTCCCTCTTTGTCAACTAATGGATTTTACCAGTGACTTTTCTCTCCTGTGTGGGAAGAGACTTTCACAAGCCATAGGAGAAATTTTGAGTTTGGGAGATGTTTATTCTGAGTTCCAGCTATTTTTGTGCATGTATCTGTGGATTCTGTTTCTTTTTAACAATGTATTTTATTTTATTTCCAATTCTTTCTAAAAAATTACAATATGGCATAAGAACACTTATATATATGGATACCTACATAACAATCCCACTGCACTAGATAATGACACAAAGATATCCAGAAAATCATGAAAGGCTTTATTGAAACAAAACCTGGAGCCTTCTAACCATGAAGTAAAAAATCATGAAGTCATGAAAAATGATTTCCTCTTAATTATCGATTAAATTTGTGATTATTAAAAAATGGAGAAATCACTGAGAAGAATTTGGTTTCCTCTGACTATTTTTCTCCAAGTTAGAGTAGTTTAACATTATTTCATCAACAATTAGGAAGAAATACGGTTCCAAAAATTTAGTTGAAAAAGGCATTCCACACAAGATCATATCACTGAAGTCTCTAAATTTAAATAATTTAGTATGTAAAAGGGCTAAAAAAGTTTCATTTCCTAATAACATTAACACGGTGGTGGACAAATTCTCTCTATCTAAGTAAAGGTTTATTACTACAATATAATAAATATATAACTATTCTTTTAAAATTGTATTTTACAGAGTACTTTAAGTTTTTTTTTTTTTTTAAATTCATCAAATTTGGATATGAGAGTCTGTCACCATAATCAGAGTTATACCTACTTTTCACCTCCAAACACCCCATTCTTGTTTCTGTAAATACACCTTTTTTAACAGAACCTTTAAACTAACAAAATATTTATGCACTCGATCATCATGCTCATAAAACTTTCTCTGAATATCACATGACACTGTGTGGAATATTTCTTACATCATGAAAAAATATCATGACATTATTCCCCCCTAGCCACCGACCATACCATATGTTCATAATTATATTTGAAGCCCTGCCTTCAACATGTCTGGAAAATTGCCTGTATGTGGTGTGTCTGCTTTAAAGACGCTTGTGTTTTAATTTTTCCGCATAGTCCTGAGTTGGCTAGTGGATATTTTTTCCTTTTAATTCTAATTTTGAGAATTAGGGCACAATTTCTTTTCTCCAGGATTACATTCTTCTCTTTCTTTACTATTTTTAGCAGTGCCTAATCCCCTGCTGCTGCCTTTTCCAAAGATGCCATTCTCCATTCCCACGAGTTCCATATAATTTCTCTGCAGCACTGAAAAGGATGAGTCTGGTATTTTTTGACTATTGATAACATTGGCCTTCCATTGAGAGGATAAAATTTTCTTATTCTATTCTCATTTCTTCCTCTGCCCTTGGACTCCATTGCTATGAGTATCTGACATTGGAAATGTGATGATTTTCCTATTGACCTTGTTATGTCTGTGAATTTGTGCCAATGGGATATGGGTAATTCAGAAAGATGTACTTTATACTCCGAAACAATGAATGCCTTAGTGGAAATTGCATGGTAAAAAAATTATATCATGCCTTGAGAGACTATTATGTCTGAATGTTCTATTTACAATATATTAATTAAAATGTTGTTTCAATTATTTCCATTATATCAGATGTATTATGTGCCATACTATTTCTTATCATTGACTATATCAAATCTAACCAAATTTTACTCTGTTTTAAAATTTACATTTTATATGAAACATATCCATTTCACTACATCATTTTATATTAAAGACGTTTACAACAAATTTAAAAAGGCCAGTAATGGCTACCTTTCTCCACCAGATTTGCTTTATGAACATATATCATTGAAATGGATAGATAACAAAAAAAAATTTTTTTCAAGGGCACCCAGAAATACACCTATATATGGCACTGTCTACAACGGGTTTGAGAGGTGAATCATTTTTTCCTTGCTCTTCTGGATATTCTTTCTTTATTATAATTATTATAAAAATAATGAATGGGTTTAATATTGAAGAGAGGAATGCACGCCTCTGTGAATATACAAATCACCACGGAATGTACACATTAGGTAAATAGGATATTGGTTTAATATGTATTATTGAAGCAGATTTGTTTCAAAAAATATTTGTGATGTTAGAAAATGTAAACAAAAGGTGCAGCATCATTCATACTTCTTAGGCATATTTGAAAGCGGTTCTGGTCATGTTTTAAGGAATGACTCACACTTAAAGTTCCTCCTTGAGATGTGTGCATATGTCCCCTAAAAGGAGTTATGCCCCTTTATATTGTAAGGTCGTGTGTCTTCCTCTTCAGTGCAAGTTTGTGTATATTCTTATATGAATGACATATGTCTCTAAAAAATGAAGAAGGGAAAGTGGGTGGTGTGAGTCAAACAGGAAATTTGGGAATTACCTATTTTTGTAAAGTGATCCTTTTTGTTTTTCTTCATTGTTGAATTCTATAATCACATCTACATAGAATGGAGGGCAGTACATTTTGTTTGATGGACCATGTCCTTATTTTTATGAACCATTCCTCTCCCACATGATGTCTTCTGAATAATTGACTCCATCTTTTTCAACCTATGTTCCTTACCAATTCCTTTTCTCTTCTGTGTGAAGAGAGAATTTCAGAAACCTTAGGAGAAAATTTGATTTTGGGAGGAGTTTATTCTGAGTTCCAGCATTTTTTTGTGTGTATATGTTGATCCTGCTTTCTTTGTAAGCATGAATTTGATATTATTTCAATTCTTTCTAAAAATTTGCAACATGGCATAAGAACACTTATATATATATATAAGGATACATGCACCACAGTCCCAGTGCAGTGGAGAATGACACAATGATATCCAGAAAATCAGGAATCATTTTTCATGAAACAAAACCTGGAGCCTCCTAACCCTTCGGGAAACAATGATGAAGTCATGTAAAATGATTTCTTCTGAATTATCGATTTAAATTAGTGATTATTCAGAAAGGTGGGAATCACTGAGAATCATTTGGTTTCCAACTATTATTTTTTTCAAATTTGTGTAGTTTAATATTATTACATTTACTATTAGGATGAAAATCGGTTCCAAAAATTTATGTGAAAAAGGCATTCCACACAATGCCATATTACTAAAGCCTCTTAATTTTAAAGAATTTATTATTTAGAATGTTTAAAAGAGTTTCATTTCCAATTAGCATTGAAACGGTGTGTGGAAAAATTCTTTTTCTCTAAGAAAATGTTTATTAGTAGATGATAACAGATTGTTAAAAATTCTTTTAAAATTTATTTTACCGAATACAGTAATTTTTTTTGTCTTTTTAAAATACACCAAATTTGGATATGAAAGACTATCATCTTAATCTGAGTTATATCTAGTTTTCACCTCCAAAATGCCCCATTCTTGTTTCTGTAAATGCATGTTTTTTTATCAGAATCTGAAAACTATCAAAACATTTATGCACTCAGTCATCATACTCATAAAAATTTCTTCGAGCATCACATGACACTGTGGGGCAATATTACTTACATCATGATAGAATATCATGACATTATTCTCATCTCACCACAGTCCATACCATAGGTTGGAAACTATTTTCCAAGCCCTGCCTTCAACATGTCTGGAAAGTTGTCTGTAAGTGGTGTGTCTGTTTTAAAGACTCTGTGTTTTAATTTTCCACATAGTCCTGAGTTGTCTGATGGATTTTTTTTTCCTTTCAATTCTAATTTTGAGAATTAGGGTGTAATTTCATTTCTCCAGGATACCATTCTTCTCTTTCTTTTCTATTTTTTGCATTGCATACTCTCCTGCTGCTGCCTTTCTGAGGAATCCATCCTCTATGCACCCGAGTTCCAAATTACTCAGCAACACTAAAATGGAACTATCTGGTGTCTGGTGACTTTTGATAATGTTGGCACTCCATTGACATGGTAATAGTTTCTCATTTTATTCACATTTCTTCCTCCACCCTAGGGTTCCATTACTCTGAGTGTCTCTGGTTGGAAATATGATGGATTTCCTAGTGATCTTGTTATGTGTGGGAATTTGTGCCAATGGGATATGCGTAATTACTCAAGGGGAAATTTTTTCTAAGAAAGAATGAATGCCTTAATTGAATTTGAATGATAAATAAAAAATTATTTCATGCTTAGAACTTAATATTCCCGAATGTTATTCCTGGAATAAAATAATTAGAATTTTGTTTATATTATTTTAAATTATATCAAACAAATTATTTTCCTTTATAAGTGTTACAGCCATACTATCTCTCTCATATCATGGATTATTTTTAAATTAACCAAATTTCACTCCCTTTAAAAATTCATCTTTTCTGTCAAACATATATATTTCAATGTATAATTATATATTAAAGACAGTTGCACCCATTTAAGAAGGCCGTATATTGTTATCTTTCTCCACATGAATTCTTTATGGACATATATTAGTAGAATGGATAGATAACCAAAAAATTATTTCAAGGTCTCCCAGAAAAAGATCTCTACTAGGCAGTGTCAGCAAAGGGTTTGAGAGGTGAATAATTTCTTCTTGGTTTATCTGAATTTTCTTTCTTTATTACAATTATTAGAGAAATATTGAAAGGGTTTAATATTAAAGAGAGAAATGCATGCCTTTGTGAATATACAAATCACCAGGGAATATACACAGTCGGTAAATAGGATACTGGTTTAATATATATCCTTGAAAGAGATTTGTTTCAAAATATATTCGTGATGTCAGAAAATGCATACAAAATGTGCAGGACCATTCATATTTATTAGGCATATTTGAAAGACGGTCTGGCAAAGTTTTAAGAAATGACACAATTCAAGTTCCTCCTTGAGATGTGTGCATATGTCCCCTATATGGAGTTATGCCCCTATATATTGTAAGGTCATTTGTTTGGCTCTTAATTATAAGTTTTTGTATGTTCATGTATGAATGATAAACGCCACTAAAAAACTGATGAATGGAAAGAGGGTGGTGTGAGTCAAACAGGAAATTTTGTAATTCCCTACTCTTCTATAGTGGTTCTTTTTTGGGTTTTCTTCTTTGTTGAATTCTACAGTCACGTGTGCATAGAATGGATTGCAGTAAATTCTCCTTGATTATCTAAGTACTTATTTTTATGAACTATTCCGCTTCCCCATGATAACTTGTGAATAGCCGATGCCCTCTTTGCCAACTAATGGACATTAGCAGTGACTTTTCTCTAAGTGTGGGAAGAGACTTTCAAAAGCCATAGGAGAAATTTTTAGTTTGGGAACTGTTTATTCGGAGTTCCAGCATTTTGTTTGTGTATGTGTATATCCTGCTTTCTTTGAAAGAATGAGTTTGATTTAATTTCAAATTCTTTCTAAAAATTTACAGTGTGGCCTAAGAACACTTATATATATATGGATACCTACATGGCAATCCCACTGCACTGGAGAATGACACAAAAATATCCAGAAAATCAGGAATGTCTTTCTTGAAACAAAACCTGGGGCCCCTAACCATTCAGTAAACCATTCAGTAAAATAATTTCCTCTGAATTATTGATTTAAATTTTTGATTATAAAAAAATGGAGTTATCACAGAGAAGAATTTGGGTTCTGCTGATTATTTTTCTCCTAGTTAGAGCAGTTTAACATTATTTCATCAAAAGTTAGGAAGAAAATCGGTTCCTAAAGTGTATTTGAAAAAGGGATTCCACACAAACTCATATCACTGAAGCCTATTTATCTTAAAGATTTTACTATTTAAAAGGGCTAAAAACGTTCATTTCCAATTATTGTTGACAAAGTGTGCAGCAATTTCTTTCTTTCTAAGTAAAGTTTTATTAGTAGATCATAACAGATTTTTAACCATACTTTTAAACTTGTATTTTACTGAGGCCTTTAAAAAATTTTTTTTAATACACCAAATTTGGATATGAGACGCTATCATTCAAATATGAGTTATATCTTGTTTTCACCTCCAAACTGCCCCATTCTTGTTTCTGTAAATACATATTTTTTGACAGAAACCGTAAACTAATCAAACATTTATGCACTCAATCATCATACTCATAAAACTTTCTTTGAGCATCACATAACACTGTGGTGGAATATTTCTTATATCATGATAATATATCATGACATTACTCTCCCTAGTCACAGATCTTACCAGAGTTCCAACTATTTTCCAAGCCCAGCATTCATCATGTCTGCAAAGTTGTGTATATGTGGTGTGTCTGTTTGAAAGACACTAGTGTTTTAATTTTTCCACATACTCCTCATTTGGCTAGTGGATTTTTTCCCTTTTAATTCTAATTTTGAGAATTAGGGTGTAATTTCCTTTATCCTGGATTCCATTCTTCTCTTTCTTTTCAATTTTAAGCAGTGCCTACTCCCCTGCTTCTTCTTTTACTAAACATCCAAACTTTCTTGCCTCTGAGTTCCAAATAATTATGCTGCAGCACTAAAATAGAGTTATCTGTTGTTGGTTGACTTTTGATAAAGTTGGCCCAACATTGAGATCACAATAATTTCTCATTTTATTCTCATTTCTTCCTCTGAACTTGCATTCCTTTGCTCTGTGTATGTTTCATTGGAAATACGATGGTTTTCCTACTGATCTTGTTATGTGTGGCAATTAGTGCCAATGGGATATGGGCAATTCCCAAAGTGGAATTTTTTACTCCGAAAGAATGAATGCCTTAATGGAAATCTTATGGCAAAAAAAAATTATTTCATGCCTTGAGAGATTATTATGTCTGAATGCTCTATTTAAAATAATTAGAATTTTGTTTTAATTTATTTCCATTGTATCAGATGAATTATTTCCCTTAATTAGTGTTTGTGCCATACTATCTCTTTCTAACCATTGACTATATTAAATCTAACCAAATCTCTCTCCCTTTTAAAATTTACAATTTCTGTCAAACTTTTATCCATTTCAGTATATAATTTTAGATTAAAGATGTTTGCAGAACTTTTAAGGAGGTCATCCATTGCTCCCTTTCCCCAGATAATGTGGTATGTGATCATATATTAATAGAATGTATAGATAACCAATAATTTTTTAAGGACATCCAGAAAAATGGATCTACAAGTCAGTGTCATCAAAGGGTTTGAGAGGTGAATAATTTTTTCTTGGTTCATCTGGTTTTTCTTTCTTTATTATAATTGCTATAGAAATGTTGAAAGGGTTTAATAAAGAATTCAGAAAACAATGCATGCCTCTGTGAACATACCAATCACAAGGGAATGTGCATATTGAATAAACAGGATATTGGTTTAGTATTTGTCATTGAAACAGATTGGTTAAAATAATTGTTGGTGTCAGAAAAAGAAAACAAAAATTAGGCATCATTCAAACATACTATTCATCTTTTAAAGATGGTCTGGCCCAGATTAAAAAAAAAAAATTCGCAATTCAGTTTCCTCCTTGAGATGTGTGCATAGGTGCACTGTAAGGAGTTATGCCCCTTTATTTTGTAAGGTCATGTGTTTTACTTTTCATTACAACTTTGCATATGTTCATGTATGAATGATATCCATCGGTAAAAAATGATGAAGGGAAAGAGGGTGGTGTGAGTCAAATAGGATATTTTGTAAATACCTATTTTTCTAAAGTGGTCCTTTTATTGTTTTTCTTCATTGTTGGATTCTATAAAAACGTGTGCATAAAGTGGTGGGCTGTACATTCTTCTTGATGTACTAGGTCCTTATTTTTAAGAATCATTCCTCTCTCCTATGATAACTTGTGAATAATTCACTCCCTCTTTTTCAACCGATCGTCCTTACGAATCTCTTTTCTCTTCTCTGTTGAAGAAACTTTCACAAGCCATAGGATATATTTTGAGTTTGGGAGCTGTTAATTCTGAGTTCCAGTGTTTTGTGTGTTTGTGTGTCTGTGGATTCTCCTTTCTTTGTAAGAATGAATTTGATTTTATTTCAATTCATTCAAAAATTACAACATGGCATTACAACTCATATAGATGGATAGATAGATAGATAGATAGATAGATAGATAGATAGATAGATAGATACATTCATCACTATCACAGTGCACTGAAGAATGACACAAAGATATCCAGAAAATCAGGAATGGTAATCTTCAAACAAAACCTGGAGATCCCTAGCCATTCAGTAAACAATCATGAAGTCATGTAAAATGATTTCCTCTGAATTAAGGATTTCAAATTGTGATTATGAAAAAACGGAGGAATCACTGAGATGCATTTGGTCTCCTCCGATTATTTTTCTCCAATTTGTGTAGTTTAATATTATTTCATTAACTATTATGGAGAAAATCGGTTCCATAAAAAAAAAAAACATTCCACACAAACTCATATCACTGAAGCGACTTAATTTTAAAGAATTTACTATTTAAATGGGTTAAAATGTTTCATTTTAAATTAGCATTCACAGGGTGTGAAAACATTCTTTCTCTCTGAGTAAATTATTTCTAATTTACTGATAAATAATACTAATTTTGAGAATTAGGGGACAGTTACTTTTCCCCAGGATTCCATTCTTATCTTTCTATTCTAATTTTAGTAGTGACTACACTCCTGCTGCTCCCCTTTCCAAATATCCCCACCTCCATGCCAAATAATTACTCTGCAGCACTAAAATGGATGTATCTGGTGTTTGATGACTTGTGATAATGTTGGCCCTCCATTGAGATGACAATAGTTTCTCATTTTATTTGCATTTCTTCCTCTGCCCTTGAATTCGAATGCTCTGAGTATCTCTCATTGTAAATATGATGATTTTCCTTGTGATCTTTTTATATGGCGAATTTTGTTCCAATGGGATAAGGGCAATTCCCAAAGAGGAATTTTTTTCTCAGAAAGAATGATAGCCTTAAAGGAAATTGGAAGATAAAAAAAAAAGTTATTTTATGCCTAGAAGTTATTATGCCCGAATCGTACTCCTGGAATAAAATAAGTAGACTTTTGTTGATTTTAATTTCCATTATTTGAGAATAATTATTTTCATTTATAAGTGTTTGTGCCATAGTTTCTCTTTCATATCATTGATTATATTAAATCTAAACAAATATCACTTCTTTTAAAAATTTACATTCTCTGACAACCATATCCATTTCAGTGCCTAATTTTCATATTAAAGACATTTGCAAATTTTTTAAGTAAGCCATTCATTGCACCTTTTCTCCACATGTTGTGGTATGTTATCACATATCAATAGAATGGATAGATAACCAAAAAATTTATTCAAGGACTCCCAGAAAAACATCTCTACATGGCAGTGTCAACAAAGGGTTTGAGAGGTGAATAATTTCTTGTTTTTTCATCTGGATTCCTTTCTTTATTATAATTATTATCAAAATATTGAATGATTTTAATATTTAAGAGAGGAATGCACTCCTCATTGAGTATACCAAACCCCACGGAATGTAAACATTGGGTAAATAAGATATTGGTTTAATTTTTATCATTGAAATAGATTTGTTTCAAAAAGTATTCGTGATGTCAGAAAATGTAAACCAAAAGTGCAGCAACATTCATGCTTATCAGGCATGTTTGAAAGATGGCCTGGCCAAGTTTTAAAAAATGAATCACAATGTAAGTTTCTCCTTGAAAAGTGTGCCTACGTCCACTGTTAGG
Source organism: Cabassous unicinctus (assembly GCA_029593785.1). Classification (NCBI taxonomy): domain Eukaryota; kingdom Metazoa; phylum Chordata; class Mammalia; order Cingulata; family Chlamyphoridae; genus Cabassous; species Cabassous unicinctus. The sequence continues at coordinate 506 of JAQZBX010004522.1, read as the reverse complement.
AGTTATGCCCCTTTATATTGGAAAGTGGTGTATTTCCTCTTCAGTACAAATTTGTATATGTTCATGTATGAATGACATGCACTGCTAAATTATTGATGAAGGGAAAGAGGTTGGTGTGAGTCAATCAGGAAATTTTGGAATTACCTAATTTTCTGAAGTGGTACATTTTCTGTTTTTCTTCATTGTTGGATTTTATAATCACTTTTGTATAGAAGGGAGGGTCATATATTCTTCTTGGTGGGCTAGGTCCATATTTTTATGTTCCATGCCTCTCCCTCATGATATCTTGTGAATAATTGACTCCCTATTTATCAACTATTGGTCCTTATCAAACCCTTTTCTCTCCTGTGTGGGAAGAGACTTTCACAAGCCATAGGAGATGTATTGAGTGTGGAAGATCTTTATTCTGATTTCCAGAATCTTGTATGTGTATCTGTGGCTACTGCTTTCTTTGTAAGAATGAATTTGATTTTATTTCAATTCTTTCTAAAAAATTTTCAGTATGG